>DWEI01005223.1:0-10993 GCA_018245875.1 Mysoria ambigua | reverse complement strand
GAACACTCTCACGTTTAACCGGTTACGTTTACGTCCCACTATGGAATAGGTTGTGGGCCTATTGCCATGCATCGGACACATATCCAGACTACGAACCACAACTATAACATCTAAATTAGATAATTTATGTAGTGTTCGGCCCGGGAATCGAACCCGGGACCTCCATATCGGCAGTCGCACTTGCAATCAACACGACCAAAAAGGCTGTACATAATTTCATATGTCATTTGATAATATCATATTTTAGAAGCTTAATTATTATTAAGAATTAGATATTCGTTTAATATAAGAACGAATATCAAAGATATATTACAACAAGATAATATCTTCCAATTTTATTATTACGTCTTGAACGATCGCTAAACAGACACAAGAATGTATTTATCTTGGAGTACAGTTTCTGTACGAGCGAGTTTAGTGTGCTTTTTACGTATACAATGATACAATCCAGGGTAGTGCATCGGCACATCAGCGGAGGTGAGGACGATAAAATGGCAACAAACCGGCAGACTGCGGATTGATGGAGCCCTAACTGTTACGGGGACTGCACACCGGCGCGCAGCCTGGCCCTTGCGGCCGAAAATGCGTGTAATCTATTTGGTAGTTTTCGTCATTTTTGCTTAACTTTCCTTGTATTCCAGTAAAACCTTACTGGAAATCAGTTGATGTATGGTATTTAATAGAATACTGAAATAAAATAGATGAACTTTTAACTATAAAAATATTACGTTTTGAAAAATATTAAAATTCAGTAATATTGTTATTGTATGAAATATGTGTCAAACTCATTTTAAATGTCACACCCAAAGTATCTTTTGTATTCTTTCTGAGGGTGTTGAGGGTTATAACGATATTAAATTTAAATCAATTGAAAACATATCTGTATATTTCACATAAAGGAAGGCCAGTATAAAATATATTGATTGGTTTAGAATATAGGGGTAATAATATCAAAGCATCGTAATAATCGTTTTGTCGAAATGTTCGTGTGAAATTCACTTCTTCCCCAACGACGGTTAGTGCGCTGGCCACTTTAAAAAGCCTCTAAGAAGGCTCAGATTGATACAAATATAAAATTGCTAAGTGAGGCTAAATGTCTCCCGTGATGCCATAAAGACCGCGCCATCGCCTACGGAATGTCTCGAGGTTGTTGATCCATCAACATTGGGTATCATTGATTCTATTAGAAGAATAGGAAGCAATAAATGTGATTATTTTTCATATTTAATGCTTCATATTGTTTCGGTTCTTCTTCATATTTTTGTTCGTGTTCTTTTTCATATTATTACCATTAAGGTTTTTCGTTTTAAAAATATATGTATATTTCCTTCTGTCGCTTCAATTTATCAGAAAAATATGTTATCTTTTAGTTAATTAAATATGTAGTACGGGATTCACTAATGAGATTCATTATACGCCAAGAAAGAAATCCTTGAATGTAATATCCTTTGATTCTCCATTGAAAGATCGCTCTTGTAGATTGAATTTTAATACGTTGTAACATTAATTAGGCGAATAAAAATATATGTTAGTAATTGCCCCACTAAAAGACGATCGCAAGGTCAAATGAATTGAAGTGATGTTAATAATTATGATAATAATAACTTAGGATAATTTCACTCTCGGCTATGTGATACCTAATTTTGCGGAGCCGTTGCTATGGTAACCAGACAGCTGATAAACAACATACGATTAGGTGTTAAATAAATTTAATTACTTACGTTTAATTTTGTCTGGGCGTAAAAATAATGTTGCACAATACACATAAACACAAAATAAATACAACTCTTTCACATCGGACACATATTTGTCGTGGGTGCGAATCGAACCCCCTAAATAATTTTATTATGAGTATTACACATTTTATTTGGCCTAATAAAATCCGTATATAATCTATATCCACAGCTCGCACTGACCTCCTCACGAAATCCACATCAATTTCTGATACTATAAAACAATGGGCCGATTTGTAGCTTCTTCGCGGCCCGCGCGGCCGTGTTATTGGTCTCATAAAAATTGTATGACCCTCTCTCACGCTGACCACACTTTATGACGAAACTAATACACGCATCGGGATATGTTTGTTTGTTTCAATGTTAAAAATATGTTTGTTAAAACATTAATATTTTGCTAAAACATTAACATTAGTATGCATAATATGTTTGTTTAAACATTTATATTTTACACGCTTAACATTCGTAATCGAATGTAAATATGTGAAATATTTCTCCGTGCTATATAGTAATATGTTTGTTTAAACATTAATATGTTTGTTTACATTAATATGCATAATATGTTTATTTAAACATTAATATTTTGAACGTTTACATTGGTAATGGCATGTAAATATGTAAAATATTTCTCCGTGCTGTATATAGCCTTCAAATCACATCGTCAGCTGATTAAAATCGAAATTAACCAAGAACATTGTTTTTTTTTTTTCGTTTGTGCAGATGCCGTCTAATTACTATAGCAGCAGATTCTACTTGTGTTTTGGTCATATCGCCTTTAAAATATGTGACTCAACAGACAACTATGCTTTTACTTATATATAGATGACGCGGATAGTAAAATTTTTACATCTCCTTAAGTTCCCTGAATTTGATAGCGCTCCTCAAATGTTAAATGAAATGTAAAATTTTGTGGGTATGAATAATTCAATAGAATCAAAATTTGTAGGCCTTATATTTTCTACTTTCGCCGGTATTTTATGTAAAGGTACGTCATTATATTATCCAAAAAAGACAGTACAAAAATATTTGTCTGGTTAACAATTTTTTGGTGAATAAAACGTGAATGGTCAATGTAGTTGTGGTCATTTCAATGTTATATAAACATAACATCACGCCTGTAATCCCCAAAGAGGTAGGAAGAAGGGTGCAGGACACACGCTTCATCAGTTACGTTTACGTTTTACTATGGTATACGGGGTGGGCCTATCGCTATATATATTTCTATGGTATACAATGTATACTAGTAATATTAACATTTATTTCGAAATTTTATTCACTTTCTATCATCAATATTGTATATAGGGGCGTTTAGTTGAAATAAGATATCATTGCTAGGAAATCTTCGTAGCAAAATGTAGGAGCTACAAATAAAAACCAGGTATGACTATTTTAATACTTAATAACTAACAATAAGGAAATACTCGTGTCTTAGGGTTTTCCCATTTCTGGTGTTAGTTTTTAATTACATATAGGTATATGTAAGAAAAATCTATTGTGTGGTATTTCGTGGTATATGTAAGAAAAATCTATGTTTATTGTATAATTTTAATAATCGAATAGATATAAAAAAAAAACTATATGAAAATGTACCAATAACGTATATTTCTCAACCATGTTATAAGTACGTACACAGATAAACTGGACTTACGTCTAAAGTCGGAACACGCTCATAAATGCGATATGTTTATTAACAATTCATTTCAGGAAAACGTAGGTAATTCCCAATTAATACTGTTGTTGTTCATTACGCTGAGTGTTTGTAACATGACAGGTGCGGTATCGAACATAGTACAAAATATCCGAGTAAGATTGATTACTGAATGTTTTAAAATGAAATGTGAGGTAAACAGGAACTCAGTCCACTTCTTGGTGAGCGGTAGATATCGTCCGTAGAACGTAGGACGACGTAAAATAACGTAACATCACGCTTATAATATCCGACGATAGGAGTATTTATTGTACTCGTATATGTAACATATTCGTTCTGAATCGGAATCGAACCCATGACCTATGGTGACACAGCCACTGAGCATTAAAAATACTAGCCAGCTATAACTGTCATCTCTAATTATCGAAAGGAAAATCTTTATTTCAAAGTACAAGTGCAAAGTACAGAAATTCTTCTACCTCGGCAGATATCTAGCAGTGGAAAACCGACGCTGATATGATAATTATCACGACTGAAATCAATAATCTTCAGAAGTCATACACATATACATAATAATCCTGGCTCTTATGTAAAACGATTGCAGTAACCATCTGGCTGCGACGTGCGGTCAGATTGTTGCTGGCGAAACGTACTGAAGCGTAGTAGGAGGGGGGAAAGGGCGAGGGGGGGGGGAGCTGTGACGGTTTGATAATGCAGTACAAAATATCCTAGCGTTCACAGTTGTCGTTTGCAAACAAGCACAACGTGTGTCCTTACTCGTTAACTGAAAAAAAAACGTTCTGGAACATTCGATATCCCTGTGCGTGCGATACTAGTGGCTTACAAGGACCGACGACCTGTCCTGATATTTAAAAGAATGGCTCAAAATGGATTGCCGGAGCGAAAGCAATTTCGAAGTGAGTTTCTTGTTTTAGTAATGCATAAAAGTGTATACACGCATATGTACCTATGTGTTCCTGTTACATGAAAATAAGAATAGTATTGAGCGTTTAATGTTAAACTTACACTTCATAGAGGGGTGATGCAGTTTTGGATTAGCTATGTCGTCTTTCACCTGATACAATCGGGACCAATAGCCTCGTTAGCCAAGTGGTGGCAAACGAGAACACAGCGAAAAGTCCTGGTACCAATTCCAGGTCCGGTACGATTTGGATTTTTTTGACTAGAAATTTTTAGTATTGGGTCAGTATTTTAAATTGTGTCTGGTGCATGGCAATAAGCTCAGCCTCTAATTCATAGCGGAGATATAATCGTAACCGGTAACACGCGGGAGAGTACTGAACTCCTCGTCCTAACTTTTCCGGATTTACTGGTATGATATTTTAACTAGAAATCATATTTGGAAGAATCCAACAAATTTCGACAGAACCAAAGCCAACCCGGGATTTAAACCTGGGCCCTCTGGACTAGCAGTCGCACTCGTACCCAGTCGACCAAGAAGGCGATCAAATGCCAGTTCAAGTATAAGTTCAAAATTCAAACATTATTGTTAGTTGCTGCTTTAAGCAGACTTTTCATTTGATATGGTTCCCCCGGGGAAGTACCACCGCTATCGCTATTTCTATCAGTTATTTGAAGTGACCTTGATATCCAAATACGAATGGGATAAACTAGTACTGTTATCAACAATTTATTCTATCTGCAGTTATCAATACTAACGGACCTATCCTAGGTGTTTTATTTTTGCTGTCCTATTTTTAGCTGACCTATTCTAGCAGTCCTAGTCTAGAATTCCTATTCTAGCAATCCTATTCCGGCAGTCTTATGCTTTCAAGAGGTCGGTTCCTTAAGTCCTGCTGCTTGCTCATTTTCTACTTTATTATAAAAAAACCTTCAACAGTTCATATATTTTATATAGATATAGCCAAATTTTATTTCCACTTAGATATTGACGAGCCTCAGTAAAATCGTACCACATGGAAAAAAACATTTTTCAGGCCTAACGACAACAGCTACAGTGTTTGCTGAAGCATCGAACCTGATGCCGCCCCTGCCGCCGCAGCAGCCACCGGACTCCCCCGGCGCCAGCCCGACACACGAAACACGCATCAACTTCACAGCGCTGGCGTTCCAATCAAAGAAGGTTACAAGAGCACCAAATAACGTTGACAAAGGAAAGACGAAACACAATCATAGATTAGCGTAAATAGTATGGATTAACTTATTTAATAACTTAACGGTTTATTTAATAAACTTTTTGAAAGAAACCAGTATATTTCATTGTGGACACGAATGTTTTCATACAGGTTTGTTGTTATATGCAACCATTAAATGGGTTGTAAGGTACTTCGAGCTGCACCTTGTGATATCGAGCAGACGACATCTGTTAGACGAGACGATGCTGACCGGATAATAGCAGTGGAGGCCGTGCTGGAAGCTGTACTCTGTGATCATCGGCCCACGTGCCCAGCGTTGGAGTTCTGCTGTCAACCTTTTAGGAAGTCTTTGTCCAGCAGTGGACTTAGGTAGATGATAATAATGATGGATAAATGGACAGGTATTTGATGCTACTTGAACCAGCTGATGTTATCTGAGTCACATGATGTGTTCTTATCTATTTAACAGTGTTCTTCACAGTTCTAAACGTTTAAGTTAAGTGTGTCTGACTACACCTATCACAGCTAACCAATAACGCCAGTGTTATATGTGACAATAATAAAGGCAACTGTAGGTTCACTCCTGCAGAAAGGTATACAGTGTTACCGGAAAAACATCAGAGTTCTCCTCAAAAAGTATTTTATCATGACATGACCTTGGTGACGTTCCAAGCATCAGAATGGCTACCGTAGCCTTCGATGTATAGCAAATGTTTCTATTAAATTGTATTAAAAGGATTCTGTGTTACATTCTGATATTAAAACAACTTTTTTCACAATCGAGGGCCAAGTCATATTCAAAAGTGCACAGTGTAAATGAACATTGATACAGAAAGTAAATAAGTATGCAAATAAAACGCAAGTTTTTGTGCACTTCAAATAAATAATTAAAATGTGTCTTTTGTTAGTTGTTTGCGTTCGTACAATCGGAGAAAATCGCATATGAATTTTTTTTTTATTTTTATGAAAGAGAAAGCAAAAAATTAATTGCGGTAACTGTCGTCTATAATCGACGACGATTTGTCGTAATTGAAAACATACACCACGAATATCTTGTGACGTTGCAGAACCGTCTCTCACTCGCACGCGCTGTGAATTTTGACTTGTCTCGCTTGCGCCGAATCAGTTGCCAGTTATCATTACCACGGAAAAAAGACGTCGCTGACCCCAATACAGAGCGCTCACTTTGACAAAGTTGTAAACGAGTGTAAAGCGGTAATATTCGACTTTATTGCTTACGAAATAGAATGTAAAATGAATCGATGTGCAATGTTACGTCCGTTTCGATGTAATGTGTGCCAATACATGCAAAATGGTCAGTCCATTCAGTTGCGAACGATTCGCTGCGTTGGGAACGTGTTGGATTCGAAATTCAATTTGTGTTCGTATATTGAATTGCACAGAGGTTTAGTTCTCTTTGTCAATTTATTTACGTCAATTATTTTTTTCTTTGAGTTATTAATTTTTGTGTTTGCTGTGTGAATTATCACTGTTGAATTTTTTTTGGATTTGTTCCCGTTAACTGCGATTTCTTTTCGTAAGTTTTTTTTTATTTTGTTTTGTTTTTTTTTGACCTCTTACATTGTTGCTACTGGAATCGGAAGATCCAAGTCCTGGAGGATTGGCACAGATTAAAAAAACGTAACTTGACGCCTGTAATCCCCGAAGCGGTAGGCAGAGGAATGCAGAACACTCCCACGTTTCAACGGGTACGACGTCCCACTATGCTATAGGTGGTGAGCCTATTGCCATGCCTCGGGCACATATCCAGACTCCGAACTACTACTAAAAAATCTAATTTTGAAAATTATAGCCGATTAGAGATTATCTCATGTTTAGAGACCTTATGTTCAGCAGTGGACCTCCGAAGGCTGATGATGACGACGATTGAGTTTTTACAGAATATTACCCAGATATTTTTATAATTTAATTATTGTATACCTTCATTTATATACTTATGTACTTATATGTGTGTAATGAAATTTTATATAAATACGAATATATTATACCAATATTTTAATTACAATATGTATACTTTTGTATTAAAATTATCCTTTAATTATAAACATAGTTATGTTCCGTTGAACTAAAGACGGTTAACGTCAACAGAACGGGTGTATATTTTCAAGGTCGCAGAGTTACTAAGTATTTTTGGCTTTTTAACAGTTACAACCAAACGGGCATTCAAATATCTGTCCCCATTAATGAGACCAGTTTAATAGTGTTTTAATTCTCCTTTTTTTCATAATAACATGATTTCCTTCTTTATATCACTTTAGTTGCTATTTTACAATCTGTTATCGTATTTTGCATCACAAGTTCATTTATCGATCATGAATTTGTTTAAAAAGAAACGTAACTTCTAGCCTGTAATTCCCAAATAGGTAGGCAGAGGAGTGCAGTACACTCCCACATTTCACCGGGTAAGTTTACGTCCCACTATGGAACAGCTGGTGAGCCTATTGCCATGCATCAGGCTTATTTCATGACTCCGAGCCACTACTGTACAACAATGCAACTATGCACTACTGTACAACAATGCTGAAAAATGCAACAGAGCCCGACCGGGGATGAAAACCCAGGACGTCCCAAGAGTCAATCGATCTTACAACCAACACGACCATCGAGGCAGTCAATCAATCGAGACAATCGTTATAAAACGTAAACGTTTTTTTAAACGTAACAGCAAATGGGACGTTCCAATTGTTGGAACACACGACCCACGCGCGAAAGGTAACGGCGGTGTCGACTTTTGACTACGACTTTGCTTTACGGTTACAATGCGGTATAGCATTAACGTTTGCCGCCAAAATGTATTCAAAAGTATTCCTTATACTCCTGCATTTACTTCTATGTACTTCTTGAAACCAATTACATGAAGCGTTTCGATTTAGTTCGACGCACATCGAGAGGGCCATTTGTGGTGGACCACAGAGGCACATGTGTTTATCATATTCTCTGAACCTCAAGATTCGTAATTAACCAGCATTCTTAGCGGTACACACTTAACCATTCCAGTCTGCTGCGTACGGAGTCCCTAGTTCAATTCTGGACCGGTTAGATTTTGTAATAATGAGTTGTTTGATTGGTTCAATCACACGGCGATAGAGGCCATGAATTTTAAGATTTATTACAACCCTAAAAACATGTGACCCATATCTATCCACGTTATCTCGTCCTTTGTTATCTTTCAAACGGTAAGTGGGAAAAAGATATCTGTACACAAATTGCGCCGTGTAATATTTTAGATTACCTCATTGGTTGCAAACGCTATTGTTGAGGTTCTGAATTCGAATCGAGAACTTTTTTGGATTTTTGTCACTTTGCTTTTCTAGTAGTGGCTCAGAGTCTGTATATGTGTCTGCTGCATGCCAACAGACTGATCGCCTACTTCATAGTAAACGTAAATGTTGAAACATGGAAGTGCGCTACACTACTCTGCATACCTCTTACAGGACTACAGGCGTAATGTTACGTTCTAACTTAATATTCTTAGGGGCTCGAAATCTTTAGGATCTGTATATGACAATAGACTGACCACGATAGATATTCTATGGGACATAAAATTGCTGGTGAAACGTAGGAGTTCACTACTCTCCTCTGCCTATCCCTTCGGGAGAATAGAAGCGCGATGTTATGTTACACACCGCATAGGTGAGACAGTTCGAGAGAATAAGTTGAAGGAAAAAACTCTCGGCAGTCTTTTCAATGCGATGTAATCGTTACACTGGTTAAGGTACGACAATGAGGGAGCAGGGGTGGTTTGTGCAGAGGTCAGTGAACCTGACCGTTGCGCCGGAGGTCGTGGGTTCGATTCCCACCCGGAATAAATAAAAAATATCTAAAAGGTTATAAAGAAATATATATTTCTATGTATAATATGTAGTTTATCAGCCGTCTGGTTACCATACGACAAGCTCTCTTGAAGCTTACTTTGGGATCAGATAGCCGTGTGTGGAGATGTCCCAAGATATACTCGTGCCTGTAATCAATGATGTATTCTATAAAAGTATTTGTATAGTAAGAGAGATTATGCTCTGGTAACCAGGCAGCTCATGAACACGTGAACAACTATAAGTACACACTGTCGTAAATAATTTTTGAACAAACCACAAAACAAATACTCATCGCACAAATTTGTACATACCGCTTGGAATTCAAACATACGGCACTATCAGTTTGAGAATAATCTACAGTCAGATTTTTCCCGTACGGTAAGTTGGCAAGATATTAAAGGTTGCTTTGTATCAGTTGAATGTAATGAAAAAGTTATGACAGAATATGCACAGTTCAGAGTTTCGTATACGTCTGTGTGTGAAGTGATCTGGACTTTGATCAGTTTGATAGTTTATGGTATAAACCCTTCATTCAAATGATAACGAGGATAATTGACACAAACGGATATTCAAAATCGTAGAATGCGACTTCCGGAGGGTATTTGACCACCCAATAAATCGTTGAGGGTATACTTACATCTAATTATCTTGTTTTGTACAAAATAGTTCAGTCTTATTCGGATGTGACCCGAATGAGTCACGACTCAGTCAGACGCGCCTGACCACAAAAACAGCGTAACCACTTTGTTTTGTGACAGGTTATTATTACACTATTTTAAAAGCGACCGGACATTGGCGTTTATATTGTTCTCAATGAATACATTTTGTGAGTACATACATCCCTCCATCACGCCAGGTCCCTTGCGGGATAGGCAAAGAGCACCTGATGCCAAATATCTCCATGCTCACAGACCTGCCCCGCTTTCTCTACACTAATCACTCACCTCATACATTCACGCCAGTTACATATTGATACACATTTTGTTATTTGTTTAAATGTAGCACCGCGCCTGTAATCCCGCAGATATGGCCAAAATAGTGTGGTAACACTCCCACGATTCGCCAGTTACGTTTACGTCCCACTATGGAATAGGTGGCGAGCCTATCGCGATACACCGGGCACATATTGTCTTGTGTACTCAGTTCTG
Source organism: Mysoria ambigua (assembly GCA_018245875.1). Taxonomy (NCBI): domain Eukaryota; kingdom Metazoa; phylum Arthropoda; class Insecta; order Lepidoptera; family Hesperiidae; genus Mysoria; species Mysoria ambigua. The sequence goes on along the minus strand of DWEI01005223.1, from coordinate 511 downwards.
TTAGGGTTTATGTGTATAACTGCATAGCCACGTTGAAGATCGAAGGACCATGGAGGCTAGGGCTAGGTACAGCAGTGGAGGATCGTGCTCAGCACACAATAATCATTCAAAATCTGATGGTCCACATGTTCCCGTGCTATGTAAAACATGCTCCGGAAGCTCTGCTAGCCGAGCCACCAGCACCGACTCTTCTACGACCATGTTTTCGTCAATATACAAACTTAAGTTTATCCCATTAATATGTAGCGTATACTTGGTTCTGTAGAATAACAATGGATAGATTTAAATTTATGAGTATGTTTGCCTTTGTGTTCGTGTGTGCGTGTGTGTGTGTGTGTGAGTGTTTGTACCGGTCGCGAATGGAATAATAATTTGGTTGTATGTTCTTTTTTTCTATGATAAACGATATTAAGATTACGTATCTCGATGGAATGGGCCAAATATTGGCTGATGGGGGAGTCAGAAGCCTCCGAAACCGGCGTGCATGTATGAAAAGAGTTATGAATGTGGA
>DWEI01005222.1:0-10993 GCA_018245875.1 Mysoria ambigua | reverse complement strand
ATTTCATTAGTGTAATTGGAGTGATCCGTTCTAATTGACCAAAATAAATAAATAAATAAATAAATAAATAAATAAATTCTGTCTTGGTTTCAATCAGACAAATAAAATATATCAAATATTAGACTAACCGATGTAGAGTTTGGATCTGAAGGTACAGATGTGGAAGGTCATCAGCATTTATAGATCAGGTTGTTGCAAATGATATTTGCAAGAAATTTCAATGCAATGAATATAGTTACATAAGTGTGTAGTAGGTGTCCGTGTTAAGAGGAGGAAGAATACATTCTCCTAACTTATATCAAAATACAGAGTGTCGTAAGAGGCGATTAAACTTGGTGCTGGAAGATTGTGGTATTGTGCGTCCTGTCTATGCACAACTGAATGCTTTGACAGTTTATCGGCAGCAGCGCAAGAGGTGCTGCGCTCTGTAATCCCGCATGTGCAGCGTGGAGATTATGGACATAATCCCTCAGATGAAGCCTATTTCCAGGATTGGACTGCAACAGGTTGATAACGATGAAACTCTTAATATTCAAAAGTATTGCAAGCACTTTTAGTACATACTATTAGATAATTTCAAAATTTTCTTTACCGCAATAATAAACTATGTACAAGACGAAAAGTTCGGTCGTGGTAGAAACACCGATTAAGTTATATATTTTGTTTATTCAATTATTTGACTGGTTGGCTATCAGAAGTTTTACATATGAGTATCCTTTTGGACATAGGCCTCCTGTAATTGGTGCTATTCCATTCATAAAGTGCTTCCTAACGCAGCTATAACCAGGTATCTTCTACAAGTTTTCGTTTGATAGGTGCATGCGTATTATCTTTTGTTATACCTAATACATAACGTACACAAAATGCTATAAAAGTAAAATAAGAAACTAAGTAGCATTGTTACAATAAAATCAGTACTTTTAAAACCGACATTTATAACTATATTGTAGTGTATATTAGTAAATCAACACTGTTTCCATTTTAAAAGAAAATTGTACAATGGGAAAATACGACGTCAATAGTACCGGGGAATATTACAGCAAGTATATAAAAATGTGCCTCGCTTTCACTCGTCAAATGTTATTTCCGGCCGCCTTGATTAAAATACTAAATCTATGCAACATTAAAGTAACCAGGTGGGGTGAAGAGGTAAGCCGCGGTCCGGTGAACTGGGTACCCACAAATACAAAATTACTCGAGCTTTTTAATTAAAGACGGTCAAGAGTTAATAAGGCAAGTGCTGAGTGTTCTGTAGATAAATACAGCTTTATATTGGGAGCACTTGTTGTGTTGTAATTTAACTGTATACATACATATTATACATATAACTTAGCAAGTGTAATTACACACACAATTTCTGTGTGTGTATATGTGTTACTTCTTCTGTGACTTTCGTGCCAAATATGAGTCGAGATAGTTGATCATAAAACTGTGTGAAAAAATAAAAATTATTATAAAAAGATTATATTTATGGAATCTCATTTAAAATGGGAATATTAGCAACTTGTCCCAATTTCTTTATGAAATTAATTAGAACTGAATACTTGAAAGCTTTTCTGAGCGAAACGGCGTAGGCACAGAAATCTTATAAGGGTTCCGTAATTAATTTTAAGACACTGAATACCATATGAAAGGTATTACACGTATTACATTTCCTATTTCTTATTTCTGATTACCTATTTCTGCTTTATAACAGCAGTGCTAAGCGCTGCTGTGTACTGGTTTGCAGGGTGTGGTAAGGGAGATATACTTTTTCGAGGCATTTCAGCTTAGTCCTCAAGGGTAGAGGCGCACCTGTGGTCGACTTATCTGGGGTTGATTACAGATGTTCATGGGCGGCAGTAGCCACTTACCATCAGGTGGACTGCATGCCCGTCTTCTACTTCTTTACTACAAAAAAAAAACACGTATTGAGGATTTTTATAGGATTTATTTACACTGTCGCGTGAGTTAGCAGCTCGTAGTGGCTGTAATATTTCGTGATGCGAATGAACTATTTTATATACGCGTAAGACTTGCTTACTTTAAAATATATTTAAGAGAATACTAAAAATGTTATAAGACATATTGTTTCGTTTCACTTAAGAACTCTGTTATTAAATTCATTTAACGGAGGAAACTGGCAATATAATTCAGTACATTGGTACTGTTCTGTTTTGTCGATGAAACGGAATCCGGGTCCAATTAATAGACATCATCAAATTAATTTTGATTCAGTTCTCGGTTTACGTTCGGGTTTTCGCATTGTTTTTACGCGAGTTTATCGTTCTTAAATAACTGTGTCTTATTGAGGGTTTATACGCGTTACCAAATATAATGACAAAACGAATTAACCGAGGTTGAAAACCAAACAATACGGTTTTTTGGGCTCATTTAAACAGAAGGCTATTTCTATTATGAACTACTGTTACTTAACATCACACCTGCATTTTTCCAAAAGAGTAAGCCGAGGAGTGTAGTATACCCATAAAAAAAAGTAACTTTACGCCTGTAATTCCCGAAGAGGTAGGCAGAGGAATGCAGAACACTCCCACGGTTCACCGGTTACGGATACCCATGTTTCGCCAATTATATTATACGTTACATGGAGTAGGCGGTGAGGCTATTGATTACTTTGTTCTCTGTTATTTTTATTACATTATTATAATCTTATATTACATTATTATAATAAGATTATAAATTATTACAATCTTCTCGAAAAATCTAAGAAACATTCAAATTCTCTTACTTGGTTTTCCAAGTAGCGCAACGACCGGCAATCACCTCGTCGCATTTGTGGAATGGAATTAAGAAAAAAAACGGTCATCCCATTGCAAATTCAATTTCCATGTATCCGCAAGAGTGGATTCATAACGATTGCGGGAGAATTTGTTACAGGGTTGGCAGTTTCTAAAGTTAAAGGTTGTTTGTAGAGGGGTCGCGAGCTTCATGAAAGAAGTACATATTGTAATTTATCGTTGTCATGTGGAACACGGTAATTAAACGATGCGAACTAAGATTGGCTCGTTGGTCGTGTTGGATTCTACCGCGACTGCCGATTAATACGTCCTTTCCGGGTTGGGTACTAATGGCTTTTTCTAGCGTATATTTTCTAGAAGTGGCTAGCAGTTTGGACTTATCCGCAGTGGCAATAGGGTCACCACCTATTCCATATTGGTATTTAAACGTAAGCGTGGTGTTATGCAAATAAGTTTTCAAAGGTTTTGATAGTAATTGAATGTATGTAGTATGTTGTATCGTATAATGAAAAAAAAAAAGCTTTTATTTCTAATTTGCTTTTGTTGTGTACGTTCTGAAGAAAATGAGCGTGAAATACATGTATTAATGTATTTTACGCTTAAGCTCTAGCTAATTAATATAACATTACTCGTAACTATGGTAACCCTCGGCGGTGATGCTTATAACAACCGACATCATTAGTTTTCTTGATTGTAGGTGTTTCGTATTTTTTATAACGACGTAGTTAAAGAATATGAGATAACTTGGTATGTTTGTTATAACAATATCTCGCGTAAGTCTGTAATTTTGTTTGTCTGTTATTCCAAAAAGTTCACCTTTCAAACACTTGAAGACAGGGGGAGTTAATGAGAAAGTACTCATTTTTTCGACTCCTGGTGCTAATAACAGATCCTGTGGAGGTTGTATTAAATTAAGGTAGAACTTTGTTATTTTGCAAAATAAAATTACTTTTGTAATTCCGGCCATCTTAGGATCAAATGACCCGTGCTTGTGTTAGAGTAAAAGATAGTATAGAGTAAAGCTTATACAGATACATTATTTAAATACCGTCTTACATAAGTGATTTTACATTTAGACAAAACATGTCACTATGCTCGTTACAAATGTTCGCGTCAGGTGGGAGTTGTCCACAGTCCTTGGGTCGAAGGTGTAGAGCAGTAAACTTGGACCAGCAGGCGACTTAATTGCATGTACGTGAATCATTTTTGATTAAAGTAGGTAACATCAGCCTGTTACAGTCCACCGCTGAGCAGATGCCTGCCCTTAGGGTTGATGCCCATAATCTCGGTACTATAGAGCATACTAAAGAGTATTAGTATCTACTGTTTGTTGTATGCTCAAGAATATTAGCGTTAGTATATTATTATGTAGTAAACATGTATGTGTATTCTATGTTATAGGCTACATTGTTTTATGTAATGACGTAACGACGAAACAATTGTAATGTACAATTAAGAATACCACTTAAAACAGACATTAAAAGAATAAATGAAATTAAACTTTTATTATTACATGACAAAGCTACATTCGTAACGATTGTCAATGAAACTTACAGAACATAATTATAAGAACGACAGCAGCGAAGTGGCATTAAATAAAACTAAGAAAAATAAAAACAAAGCTTCGTTAATTAAATGTACGGTTGTGGTAAGAGCTCGGCTAACGTAGGGTTAAGAACAATAACGCCTTTCAATTGTTTTAATCTAAGCCGTTAAAAGAACAGAACGGCGAGATGCAATTGTAGTTTCGCTGGCGACGACGCTTGTTTGTGTGTCGTTTCATTTGGCGTTGCGAAGTTTGTTCTCTTGTTTGCTCCACGAAAGGAAGTTTTAATTGGATACTTTTCTTTAAATTACTTTTTGCGATTGCAGTTAATGTTTAGTTAATAACACGATTGTTTTAGAGATAAACTTGTTCTATGTTAGAGTTATCTCTACAAATATGTATTAAAATATATTTCCGTCTATGTTGTAAGAACATAACTTATTGTTATCAAACTATGTCTGCTTTTAAGGTATCATTTGGATTTTTATAAATTAAAAATGGTTTTGATATAAATATACTTTGAAATACAACATTATATAATTGTTTCTATATAATTTGAAGTTATTAGCTAGAATGAAAAGCTCAGAGGGTTCAGCTGCATGCGACTTAACCTTGAGAACAGGCAGAGGTCAAAAGTGACTTGAACTTTTGACTTCTTTGAAACTTTTAAATTCGGCATCGGTTCTATATTTGTACGGGTCGGTTCAGTGAACTGCGAAAACTAAGAAATCAGCTGCCGACCTTGGCTTCAAGACAATGGCTTCTTTGTCAGCTCGTTTCAAAACAAACTTGGTAATCTTATTTCGGAATACTTGAGCAGTGGTAGTCCTGCTGGTAGTTTAGAATGCAGGGGTTTTCTTGAGTTCAAAGCTGCATATCACTCTAATACGGTGTAAAACGAATCATTGGCTATAGTAAAAAATATTTAGGTCACTAATTCACTGTTCCATTGTTTCAGATGGTGCACACAATGATGCCGATAGCGCGGTCAATAGCGCTCGTGATGTCAGCGGTTCTGACCCTGGCCTACATGGGCCTGGCTATCGGCTTGGGCCCGCAGGCGCAAGAGGGACAATTTCATCAACAGGTAAATATAACAAAACTTCAACTGTGATATCTGGAAAGGAATGTTGTACAATCTCACGGTTCACATGTTACGTCATCAGGGGGTTTAATTTTATACATCAATTCGAGAGTTGGTTGTATTACACAAATCAAGTGTCATTTTAAGTTATCGTGATTGAAATATTATACGGCACATCGCTGCGAGATGGACTTGGAGCCGCCGAGTTTTCCTGGTATATTACAATAATGGATTTCTTTTCTTATCTTAATCTAATCGTGCTTCCTTCTGAGAGTTAACTTGTGAGTGTCATTAGCTTAGATTAACGCGTGAAAAGGAAGATACATAATCTCCGTTGTGTCCTCTTATCTGGAATTTGTAGGTATATATTGCGCGTTGACGATCCTATGAAGACGGCAGATAGACCTTATCATGTGATTTTAGACGCGAGTACAGGATGAGACGTTGGCGGCGGCGGACGTGGTAGCGATTAAGATTTATAGCGTTACATTACGCCTGTAATCCGCGAAAAGGTAGGCAGAGGAGTTTCGTACTCTTTCACATTACGTTTACGATTACACCAAGTTAAGTTTATATGATTTGTATCGCAATGGAATAGAGAATTAACTTATCGCCATACACGCGGGCTTAAATGCAATTTTAGATCCACTGCTGAAAAATCTCGTTTAGAATAAATTCGGGATTTAAATTCAGGACTTCTCGATCGGCAGTCGACAACACGTTCAACGAATCAGCCATGTTTAATCATCATAATATATTTAAATAATCCTCAATTTGACTGAAATTAATGTCAGTCAAATCAAGTCATGATCGACGAAAATTCTTTACAATATTAAGATAAAAAATTCAAGATATTTAATTATCAGTATCAAGCATAGTTTAGTCTTGTTATATTAGGGCGTGGTAGCGTGACTGAGTATGAAGCCAACCAAGGCTATTTGCAAGGATTGGTGTATATGGTACCTATATGGTCACGTATTTTCTGACGATTTAATTGTTCTGTTAACGTTCAGGCAATGTTAATTACAACAATAAATATAAGAACAGAACATGAAATTAAATTGTGTAGCTTAATTCGTTAGTAAATTTTCATTAACAGTAATAAAAGCGTCCATTATTTATTTAGACGATTAAATATGTTTTGATTGGCTCGTTGGCTCAATGGTTACTTCTGTTAAGCCGGGGACTGTGCGTGCGGTTACTGTGCAGACTGTGTGTCGATTTTTACCCAGGTAGAATATATATGTTCTTTGCGAAAATATTATTATTATTTTATGTTACGCATTATGTACTTAGATTTGTAGGTTTTACATACATACATACATATCTTCACGCCAGGTTCCTTACAGGGTAGGCAGACAGCACGGTGTGCCAAATAACTCTATCCTTACAGACCTTTCGCGCATCGTCCACATTCATAACTCTTTTCATACATGCACGCCTCCCCCATTAGCCAATATTTGGCCTATTTCGTGAAGATAGGTGAGTCTTGGCCTCCTTCGGCACCTCGGTTTATATTCTTCGTCATTCTTTCATCAGCCATTCCCCAAACATTTCCGAAGCAACGGAGCATGCCTTTTATCGTTTTTACACCGATACTCTCTTATTTGAATGTTTTCTGAATAAAAAGAAGTGAGCAAACGTTGTAAAAAAAATTATTATGAAATAATCAACATTTATGTTTTCTATGTTGTTAAATAGTTCTGAGTGCAAAATCTTGCAGTTAGTATTTTATTTCTACATATATATATTTTGTAAAGCGCCTGTCGACTTTTGATAAGCAAAGTTCAGCATTCACAATTCAGCGATCATTGAAATTGGAGGCACGCGTCGTGAAATTGTTTACGTAATTTATTTGAAATTGTTTTTGTTATTGCTGTTTTGAACGTGATCGAGATTATTGTTCCAAATTTAAATTTAATTTTGCCAACTTTGCCGATAATAATCACTTTGTTAAGTGGGGATTAATTAATTTGTTATGAATTGTTCAATAAGCTTATAGCTGAAATATTATTATGATGATAATTATTTGACTTTTGATTTTTACGGATACGACTATAGCTATATATAATCTGTTCATTTTAATGTCAGTTTCCATTGAGCAAGATTTAAGACTTTTTTGATTATCATTAATACCTATACGAGTAGGTACATCAGCGTTGACAGAAAACATCGTACATATATTATACATGCTCAATAGTTCCTTATAGTAAGAGTAATCTGCATACAATCTTAATCTTCCACATCCTACAGTGAAACTCTTGTCGAACATTGGTACAATATTTGATACAATCCTGGTGGCTTGTATCCAATTTCAAAAGGGATTGAATGTTCAATGCAAATTTATCTTGGCGTGAGTACAGAGTAATATTTTGGAGATTTATAATACATTATACCTTAGTCCATCACACTTATAAAATCTAAATACAGTAAAGTGGATATAACAGCCCTACCATAATAGATTTACTAGTGGTTATCTCACAGTCGAGCATTCAATAGAGACTTCGGCCGTGTTCAATATGTTTCCCGTTTGTCTGTACAGCTCGTCTGCGAGTTGGCGCTGCTGATATCGGCGAGTGGCATCGGCATGTACTACCGCGCGCTGACGGAGCGCGCGCACCGGAACACGTTCGCCGGGACGAGGACGTGCCTGGAGCAGCGGGTCAAGCTGGAGTGCGAACGGGAACAGCAGGAGCGCCTGCTGCTCTCCGTCATACCGGCGTACATCGCTGCCGAGGTCAGTGCTTCGGCGTTCTCTCGTATCGACACGAGCAATGTAACGCTGGGAACCTTATCATAGTATAACATTACAAGGCACACTGCCTCCTTCTTAAAGTCTCATTAGCATGATCTACATATGAATATGGCGTGTTCTAAATTTGAATATGTTGTAAACTTTTCCGGTATTCTTTTAGTCCACTGTAACTGCAAGATAGAGCTCGCGTACTGCGTGGAGGGTTTGTATAGAATTAGTCTAGCATAGCTATCCTTGTAATGGATTGGGAAGACTGCGGATGTTTTAATGCAGGAAAATCATTAACAGAGTACCTCTGTCACGGCAAGATGTAGACTGACATGTACAAATTGGGAAGATATCCGGTATTGGATAGTCTTTCTATAATTCCTTGGGGAGACTTTTTCCTCGTTGTTGCGATAAAACCGTTAGACGTGTACACGTCTAACGGTTTTATCATAGTATAACATCAGATAGTAGTATTTCCGATCAAATTACTTATGCGCCCTTTTTTAAAACTATATTTGTTATCCGTATTTTTTATAATACAGATTCAATACTTGTCGTCAAGCGTTTTTTCTTGTTTACTCTAATATCTCACGAAATTTCTACTTTTTATCTACAACCTACTGTATATCTTCATAAGTTTTATTCACAAGTTAGATGTGCTTAGAAGTGAAATTTTGAAATGTAAAAGGTTAAGAAGATCTTACAATCACACATAGACACATGTGTGCCACATGAGGAAGAGAGGAATCTCCCAATACAGGTTTATGTAAACTTACCGGGAGAGATCCCACTACTTATAAAAATTGATGGATTAATAAACTAACTTTTGTTTTTTTTTTATTTTTAATGTTTCAATACAAAAAATTGACATCGTAAAAGTGAATTCACGATTATTACACACTTCATGAAAGCTAATTCACTACCAGTCCAAGTATCTTTATTAAAATATTTGCATAAATCCTCAATTAAGCGTTCGGTTTGTAATGTTATCTAAAAGTGTTTGAACCGGTTAAACTTTTAAAAGGACTTTTGTGGAGGATGAAAAGTCGAGTGTATAATGAATTTTTATCTCCTAATTTGAATTGATATTAGAATGGATTTCAATACGTCAATTAAATTGTTTTAGAGTAAAAGATTTGTGGGAAGATTGTGGTCACCTCTAATGTAGAGCAATGTAAAGTTTAAATTTCAATTCAATTAAAGCAAATTTGAACTGAATGAACGTCTTCAGGGTGCACATATTATGTTAAATACCTCTTCTGGTTCTGAGCATTATAGTAGTTTATAGGAGTTTGAACTTTCCGGAACTCAATCTAGTCTGGATTAGTGTAGAGTATAGTAGAAAAGTAACTACAAGCTCACCAAAACGCGACGAGAGATCGCCTCTGGCTACGAGAACTTCGTGGTTACAGACATGTAACTGAGTTCGTTCCACAGAATTAACATCTGAATAACAGAATTATTCTTCTTCAAAACATTAGCATTCTCAATTTTCCTTTAACGCTATTAATTATGAAGGTCTGTTGAGGAGAAACCGTGTTTTAATTTCTGTGAAACGTTACTAGTTCGTTTTGCTTCATTTGACTGCTAATTGTATTATACATTTGAATTTTACTGTATTATTTTTTCGTCTATATTTTATTATTCTACTTACGCAAATAATATATTTTCTGTTAAGTGTAACAAGTAAAGAAAATGATAACGATCAATAAACATCGAGATTAAGATTAGTTCATCTAGGCCCACTGCTGGACATGGATTTCTGATCGTACAATTTATGATATTATTATTTATTTTATTGTTATTTATGTCATTCTTATTTATTTTATGTTATTTTTATTTTTGTAATTCTTATTTTTCATAACTAGATATCGTAGGTGCTGTAGACAAAGAAATAAAATAGAAAAGGATTTCGTTCAAAGCGAAGGAAGTTCATTGCGTATGTACCATCCGATGCAAAGGTACTGTGTAGTACTCAAGGTAAATGTTTACATTTATTCGTTCCGTGTTAGACGATGGGGAATCAAACACGGAATATAGCAGGGTTTTTAGCTTAAAGTTTAACTGTTGGTTGCAAGCATGACGGCCGATCGAGAAATTCTGGGTTCAAATCCCGGTATGGCACTATTGGATTTTTATAAGTTTGATTTTATAGCAGTTTCTCGGAGTCTGGATATGCCACTATGTAGTATGGCAACTTGTCAAAATAATTGAATTGTACAACAACCCGTTCATAACATTTCATTGAAGTTGTTAGTTATTTAAAATTATAGCCTTTAAAGTTATTACAAAGGATAAATATTATAATTAAAACCATTAGTACCTATTACTATAACTGATTATAAATATTAAGTGGACAAATACTTATGCAGAAAAATTGAGTGCAATAATCGGTTTAAGTTAAGGTAACATAAGCCATACTGTTAACAGTGTACCGACTATTCCGTATCTAAATTTAATTACATTAGATTCACGTGTTCAATTATGCAAAATAACTCCTGTAGTCTCCCATTCCCCGTTGCAGAATATTACACTAAATCAATTCGTAGCAGTTCAAACATTTGTCATCAATTTGTATGAAAGTCACGACCGAAAAATATATTTTGATCGAAGCACAAAGACACAATTTATTTGCTGAAAAACAGATGTTTTCGACGACGTCGTGCCCGCCAAATTATGGCGCAGTCTGTTTGTTTTAAAGTGTTCTGTTTTACGTCAACCGGATTAGCGACAAGCGATAAATGACTTAATCTTTATTCAATACTATTTATTTTTTTATATACAAGATACAGTTGTTGACTGCCTCGTTGGTCGTGTTGGTTGCAGATGCGACTGCCGGTCGAGAGGTCCCGGGTTCGATTCCCGGGTCGAACACTACAAAA
>DWEI01005221.1:0-10993 GCA_018245875.1 Mysoria ambigua | reverse complement strand
CCTCCTCCACATTCATAACTCTTTTCATACATGCACGCCGGTTTCGGAGGCTTCTGACTCCCCCATCAGCCAATAGTCATACTAAAAACTTAATTGTACGATAGTCCAGTCTATCTGTATGTCATAATGTCAAATTAAACTCATTTATCATTCAGCGCTACGACTGTTTAAACCAAAACAGGCTGTTTATTTATAAATACAATGAAGTTCTCTAAGATTTACTCCATCTCGAGTTGGAAACAGTTACAATGATAAATTGCTATGATAACCAATGCGTAATGTTGCCGTCTAATTAAAATAACTTTTGTAAAGTAGCCGCAAAGATTGCTGTCCCCGCCCCTTTTTTAGTTCTAAATTCGTAAATTAGGCTTATACAGTTGTGACAACTTTGTCAATGTTGGTTATCTAGACAGTTTTAGTTTTTTTTTCTCTGAGCACATCGTCCTTAACTGCCTCCATACATTATCATCACGTAAGGCTTTACGGTACCTCTGCTGAACATAAGCCTCTGTATAGGATTTGCATGATATACTTGTATGTCGTCTCCTGACCTCACATCTCCGTATATGTGATACATCCTTAACCTCAAAATTCATGAATATAGCGTATTCAAAAAACGTGTGAACTCAATTTGTTTTTTTTTGCAACTACGTTTCTATCAAATATATCCATATCTAGACCACGAGACGCGATAGCAAAATGCACAACAAACAAACAATATATCAGTACGTTTTGGTGGCGATGAAAAATTGGATTTCAAATTGGTACGTGCACTATAAATCGCCACTAGAAGTATCTCGCTCGTGAATATTCATACCGCGCGAAATTCGATACAACTGATGCGTTTCGCTTATTTCAATACAATATTTATACAACCAGTGAATATCTAGTCGAACACCTTTGCTTATAACGTATAACATTGTTATTTTTCTATACCCGTGGAATAATTACTACGCCTAATGTAACGGTGCGAAATTGAAAATAAAATGAAACTGCATTAAACATCTCCAATATCTTTATTACACAATGTTTAGTAATTGTAAATTGAAGTAAATAAATAAAAGCGTTTTATTTTCTGCATTTGGTTACAGAGTTTTGAAACAAAATTAAAACGAAAAAAAACACAAAAATAGATATTTAAAAAGAAATAAAGTAATAATAATTTAGAATGTTAGTTTGTTATGGTGAAAATGTGTCGTTTTAAAAATTTATTTAATTTAATGTGTTAAAATCTGTATGCTTTTTGCAAGAACCCCTCCTCAATCGACGGTGAAGGCCGCCTCTAAAGATTTCCATTCAGCTCTATCTTGAGCTATTTGCGGCCAGCAGGAGCCAGCTATCTTTGTTAGTTCATCTTCCAATCTCGCATACGGTCTACCTTTTAGGCGCTTTTTGTTACCCCACTGGTCCACTCGTCATACTTCAGCCGCGCTAAGAGCCCCGCCCACTCCCATTTTATTTTTTTAGTGTTCATTAGGGCACCTTTGGCTTTAGTAATTTCTGTATGTCGAACTTTTGTATTTTTTTCTAATATTAGGCATGCTTCGTTCCATCCCGCGTTGGCAGGTGATTATTTTACTTTTTACTTTGTATGTATACTTCCAAGTTCGACACGCGTATGTTAGGCATAGTAGGAGGTACGACGTCATGGCTCTTGTTTTGATTTTTGTTGGCATGTTGCTTTTAAATATTTCTCTTAAGGACCAGTATTTATTCCAGGTCATTTGTGCTCTACGCTCTACTTCCAGTTCTTGTTGTTTCCTGTCAAAACTTATTTGTTTCCCAACATAATTGTACTTTTCTGTATATTTTATATATTTTTGTCTACTGATATTCTTTTGTTTAAGCTATTTGTCATGACCATTGTTTTTGAAAGATTCATTTCCAATCTTACCCATTTACTGCCTGCGTTTAGTGAATGCGAACATCGTTTGTAACTGTGTACTAGATCCTAATATAATAATAATAATATAATAATATCTTAGGACATCTCCACACAAGACCACCTAATACCAAAGTAAGCGTCAAGAGAACTTGTAGTATGGTAACCAGGCGGCTGAAAAACTACATATATACATATCAATTTATACTTAAATATATACTTATAACAGTACTAAGTCAACTGCAAACGCAGGTGCGTTCAATAGTTGCCGTTAAAGTTAAGCGCAATTTTTTTTTCCAGTTTAATGTATTTATTACCGACTCTAGGACAGATATAAATATGTAGTTTTGGGTATGGGGGGTCTCCGTGTTTCACTGCTCTTCTGATTTGAAATTAAGAGTCGGTAGAGTCTAGTTTAAATATACGTAGTAAAATGATTGGTTCTTCACCAAATGGAGAGTGGTAACACGCTGTACTTACCTTTACTGTTAAATAGAATAATCCCCCAGCTAACGGCGCGGTCGCATTAATCTCGCCTGTCAGCGGCAAGCCTGTTAATTTGATTTATGATATTGACGGTCAAATTGGTTTGTTCTGATGTAACATGAATCTGAAAAAGTAACTTCACATTACACTTTATGAAGCGTATATAGTGCATTAAAACAGATTGTATAAAGTTCGTTTGAACTGTCCAATTGATATCAAATAGACTGAAAATGTATAATAATATTCCTCAGTGGAATCAAAGAACATCCACAGATTTTTATGATGTGGCTTTGTAAGTTAAAACATCAATTACTACTTACGAGAACGCAATTGTAACGCTTCTTTTTCTTTGCCTTTACTTTCCTCAAAACTGTGGATACACAAACGCCGGCGCTTAAAGTTACAGGTAGTATTTAAGGAGTAAGGGTGTTTTCACAAGCGTACTCTGAAAAGCAATTTGTATTGCGAGTTATTTTTTTTTTACAATTATAATTAATAAATGCTTCATATTTTATAGTATATGAACATGCCTTTTAATGAGTTAGGTAAGAACATTTAATATACGGTTGATATAAAATTTTACATGAAATAACACATGTGGTTTATTATTAAATATTTCGTGAGTGTGTATACATTATTATTTGTATTTACCAGGTTAACTCATGTATATTTTAGGGATGTCCCAAAAATTTTCGTACCTGTATAACGTTATTCTCGACGAGCTCAATTCATGATGCAATCGACGTGAAATCATAAAGAAGGACTCGATATAGGTCCGAACATATGTAGTTGAGCTATCCCCAAAAAAAATTTAGTTATGCAATCTTAAAACGAATAGTTCATTCCTTCTTCAAAATACGAGGAATAATTTATTGATTGGCTATTGGTACACAAAGCGCAAGCTTTGATTGTTTATATTTGGAATGCCATGGTTGCAACATCGAAAAGCATGATAGCAGTAATCTCGCCCGTCGTCGCCGCCGCGCGCATGTGACGTGAGTTGTATTACTGCCAGCGACCTCATTACCTCCGTTTTGTTAAGTTTACACTCAATGCTCGCATTTTATAAAATGTAATAGATGCTTTTCTGTCTTGTTCATCGATTACAAAATTACTTACGAGTACTTGGCAAGCAGTGATACGTTAACAAACGGACACTTAACTAGTTATTTATCCATATTCGTTTTCAAATGAAATCAACACAAGTACTGAATTAATACGTTCACCAAACTTATTTAATTTCTATAATAAATAATTCATTATGCCCCCATTTCTTTGCAACATCGTAAATATTTTCTGAACAACCACTTAATGACCACTGAATGTTACTGTTATTTAGTGGTTGAAGGGAATAAGGACAGCCCAAAAACGCGTGATCAGACGCGCGTTGCTTAAACGAATTGGTGAATATTGATAAGAATTGAAGCTATATATGAATGGTCGGTATAAATGTAAAATTAATAAGCCATACCAGAAGGCTAAGGTAAGGCAATTGGCGAGGTTAAAGTTTTTCATTAAAATATTACTATTCGTATATACGATTAAATACAGGTCGTTAACCCAGAAACAAACCAAGTCACGCGTCCATCATCGACCGTATACTTTATCATGTCTGTGACAAGCAAAACGGACGCGGCGTTCGTGGCGGAATCGCTTTTTTCGGACAAATATGCCCGCGGAAATATCCGACGAATGATATCTATAGCTGTCCGAAGTCATTTGTCTTTTCTTCTAGTAACATTGTATCAATAGTTATAAATGATGAAGCGTGCAGATATTTAGTCCTCAGTATTTCAAGGACGCGTCTTAGCAGCACAAATATAGTAACAACGGACCGTCTAATTTTAAGAGGATTCCATTTCGAAAAACGCCTTCAAAAGTGTTGAGTATTCCGTAGAAGGAGTAATTATTATTATTAAATCAGTGCATGCCAAGTTTATGGGAATAATTTCACTCCTTATTTGTTGGTGGTAAGCAAACGTAACTGGTGAGACATACTATACTCCTCTGGCTTCCCTTCGGGGACTACAGGCGTGATGACGAGTATATTAAAGATTATTATCATTAATATTTATTATTTCAAAATTAAAACACATCATTACGTTGTAACTAGCAACAACACTGTTTTCCGCAGTAAAATGACACGCAAAAGCCAAGTACGTAAGGCTTCATTAGAAACCATAGCGAAGCCTAGCGCGCTGTTTACTTGTGGGTAATATTTCAAACCTAATAACCACTATGTTATGTATAAATAAATATAAGGGAAAACTGAGTAATCGACTCAATAATCCAAAGTGGACTGAAAATAAAATGTTTCCGAAACATTCTTCATATGACGGAAGTGGAACAAAAAGTAATTATCGAAATCAATATCCTTATGGATTGAAGTAGGAAATTATATTTTCAAGTGATAAAATTAAATTACAGATAGAGATCATCCTGTACACACACATACACACATCACCTTACGTTAGTCTGTCGCGTCCCACTGCTGAACGCGCACTTTAATAACACGCCACTGAGCTCGATATGTAACAAAATGTTTAGTATTTGGGACTAGCAGCACAAAGTATTCGGGTTTTTACATCGATGGACTGATATAATATCGTGCGGGATAAGTTAAGTGTAGTTGTACACGCTAACTTAGTTCCGGCGAACGATCTATCAGAACGTGTCTGGCGATCCGCCAACGTCAAGATCTAGGTTGTACCGCAAGATCTAGTTCTTACATAATCTGCTGGGAAGGAAACCTAAGAATATAACTTTCAGTATCTAACTTTGCTCTCGTTAAAAGAATTATGAAAAATGTATTAGTTCTAAGGAAAAAACATTACCCGATTATCTCGAAACTTGCTTTTACGAGTTAAAAAAATATAACATTTTTTTTAATTTTATATTTTCACGTGAGAATATATTACAGTTATTGACATACCTCCTTAGGGATTACAGCCTTAATTATATTTATTGTTTGTTCTACATAAAGAAGTGATGACTCGTGCGTTTTATGTTCACTTGAAGCCTTGAAAATGGTGAAAATATTATACCACAAAAAGTCTACAACTCTAGAAATAAATTTTCCGGGTAATTTTAAGAAAGTAATTTAGGATTTGAGTAGTTCGTAATAAGACCCATTAACCCTATTAAAGTACATCAGAAGGACCGGCGCTCACTACTTACTTTTTCTGATCCCTTCGGTGTCCACGGCTCTCTCCCAGAAATATAGAAAGCCTACATATTTCACTTCGCTTCTCTGATTTTTCAACGAAGTATATGAATAATTTAAACCCGAAAAAATGCGTCATATGATCTTTCTCTACAAAGTAGCGCTTTTCTAGTTGTGTGTAGCTGTGTTCTCTATCTTTCCGTTATTCGCAACTAGCATTCTATATGCACGTATCAATAACACACGAATCCGTACAAGTGTGTTCTCTTACGTACACATAGGTGTTACTTGTTACATATTATGTATAACTCCAGTTCGCCGATCGATGTGACGTGTTTGGCGAGCTGCCAACGTGGAGTAGATCCGGCCGACGCTGGGCCAACTCCCCGAATATAGAATGTATTGAAAACTTGCACGATTCCGCCTTATATTACTTTGGTTCCGAGTTATTAATAATTGTCGCAGCTCTTGGTTATATCCTAATACTAGGATCGAGTTGCATACGTTCATATTTAGGATGTATACCAATTATTTTTCTCCTAGAATACTTTTCGCTATCTTAATACCATTACTTTCTTACCCTTTACTGAACCGTATACATGAAACCTTTTTAACATGCCCTACCAAGTCCACCAGTGGTAAAAAAACGTGGTAAACTTCAAATTTATTTAAAAAAAATGAAATCGTACATGAAACATCTGTAGTGGTTTCATATACGATGCATGCAGGTACGCACACTCTCTCGCCCGCAGTCATCGATGCAGCACACACACATGTGCGCAAACCCACACATATAAAAAACTTATAAATTCTTTAGTAAATATTAATCAAAGTGTGGAATACAATTCGGACAAAACTATTTGTTATTATGACGCATTTTCGTTCGGCAACTTAAGAATATCTTAACTGCGACAATACTTCGATCAACACAGTCTAGAAGCGTGACACAGCTGGCGTGGCATCGACATGATAACCGTAAGGTCCATTGCAGTTCGTCAACAGCGTCTTATTTGAAGTAACTCCAATAGCTTCGGCCGATAGGATTGCGACATCTGTTCTACAACACAGTTGATACGACATTATGATAATGCTCTAATGTATTTCGATGTTAACCTCTGCAAAGCAAATAAATAAACTTTTGTTTCATACATAGAATGAAATAAAAAATTATATCCCAATCTACGCTACATCTGTAAATATTTGGATCTACGCCAAGTTTTATCGACAAAGCTGTCGAGGCTTCGACTTGGAATATAAACTGTGCTATTAACTTCGAAACTAAAGACTGTACTGAAAAGGTCTTTTCTTGGATAGGTATTAGACAAGGGGTAGCCGTCTTTGAAGGTTTTCGAAAGTTATACAACACAAAGTTGCCTTTAACGATTTGACTTGTTAAACGCTTACCGGGTTTATGGTTGAAACATAGTAACGTAATTTAAAAAAAAACATGTCACATATACGTGTCATTTGAAATAGTAAGTTGTATTTGTTAGATAAGTTTAAAATGTCAAGCGGTTTGCGTCGCTGAATTGGCACGCCTTTCACCTCTCTTAGATAGTTCGAAGTCAAACCTAAAGTCATCGTACGATGCATCAATCACCTCTACCAATACCGCCAATTTGCTTTATATACGTAAGGTCGCCCAATACTTTTTAACACCACTTGGTAACGTCACAACGTATTATCACACCTGTAATATCATAAAAGTATATAGTGTACATATAAAATAGAAGTTTAGCACATTTCCATGTTTCACCAGTTACATTTAAGTCCTATTGTGGATTACGTGGTAAGCCTAATGTGTTCGACCCGAAATCTGAATCCAGTATGTCTCAATTGCAGTCGCGCTTGAACCAACACAACCAACGAGGAGGCGAAAAAGATGACCCGGTCTATATATGCGTTCAAGCAAACATCCAGTTTAATCGTTTAAGTCAGGTCACTGTTAAACACTATCCATTTCAATCACTTATATGCTCATTACTTCACTTAATAACATAAAATAGTCATTGAACAAAATACAATTTCTTGGCCAAACAAAATTGCCCAACAACAATAACAAAAAATAATTGCCCAAATAAAATATAAAAACGAAGACAGATCTTAAATATTAAATTGCATACACTGTTTTGACGAGCATAAAAAAAACAGTATAATTTCCGTTAAGTAACTGTACAAAAGGAGTGTTTTGAATGCGGGCCGGCGCGGGTCGCGTCGCGCCTTCAAGTTGACGTCAATTAAAAATAATGAGAATCATAATTAAGAGCTTTAGCTAAATATCATATCTTCTCCCAGGCAACGTTTATTATTCAAATTATTTGTGACAGCTACCTATATAAATTGCAGTAATCGCTTATTAACTGGTAACATAACAGCACTTATTCTTATGTATTAATAATGATAAAATACAGATGTAGAGAAAAATAAATGTATGTGTATTGGTCCTTTACTTAAACCTTAAGGGTGTCCGTTTCCTGATTTTATTATATGACAAAAAACCTTATAAAGATTCCAGGGCCTCCAATGAACCGGGCTTGCTTTTTTATTACACCCATTTACTAGGCTTCACCCTTTTTACATGCAAAATTTTATTCGATTCCAGAAACTTAATTCGCCCAATTCCAATATACATTTGTTTAACTGCGAACTCCCGGAAGGCAATCTGTTCAAATGGCTATTTATTTGCATTATTTTCTTATTCGTACGTTCGTTAAACTTGATTCGTGTAGCTCGTGCCAATATTCACGAAGTGAAGAGGACTTATGCACTACTGACGGTACAATATGACGGGGACCACATTCGTTAATTAGGTGAGGCTTGGCTTCCATCAAGCACCGGCTCATCTGTTGGAACTCCCATCACCGCGTCTATTTTATTTTATTTATTTTATATATTTTATTTTATTTATTTTATATATTGAATAAGACTTAAATTAGTATTATGTAAATATGTCAGTGAGTATTCATGATTGTAGTTTCTATATAGAAATATGTATATCTCCAAGTTAGGGTGTTCATTCAAAGCCCGATTACCGCCTCGCTAGTATGTAGGTCTGAATTTACGAACACAGAATATCGATATACCGAATAATAGATATTGTGCCATCTCTCTAACAAACATAACTTCTATAGAAGTTAACTGGTGTTCAAATATTTTCAAATTTACAACTTTAAATTCTCATACCGGACCGCAACTACTGAAATTACCGTACTAGGCAAAAACTCTCCGATTGTTGGATTAAGTAAAGAATGGAATAATTTATCTGTTTCAGAACTGACCGATCTTTTTTCACCTAAGGTCATTAAATTTCGTGAGCTTTCAGGAATTTCAGATTAAAATTTTATAACGTATAAGTAACACTAAGTATATAATTTAATTTAAATTTCTCTAAAATACACGTATAAGTTTTTGCGACTTTGTACGCGAAACTAACGAGATTCGGTCTCGCGGCTCGAGTTACTTCTATCGGGAGTGGGAGTGAAAACGAGTTTTTAATTTTCACTTTGGCAACTTGAAAATTACTTTTAAAAATTAGGTTATGTGTTCAAAGTGGCTCGTTTGTGGAATTTCTGTCGAGTCGAGTTATCGAGGAATATATACCTTATATTTAAATTCACCCCTACCATCGCTTAGATATTTCGCAAGGTGCATATTTCGAATGAATACAGTTAGGGAACTTTATAAATATATACTTCGGGGTTATATAAAAACAGACATAAGACAAAGAGGAAGCTTCTAGACGCTTAAACAAAACTGACACTACTAGTCATCTCTGCGTGTCAGAAAATGTCTAGTAGAAAATGTCTACATGATCCGGACTGTTAAATAAGAGATCGAAGACTACCATTACAATACTACAAATATTTGCGTGGTAAGCTACAGAAGTTTTTTATATAGTTCGGTGTAAAAGTGTCTTTATGTATAAAGAATATACATAAGTACGTTCGCCAGCCATTTAATATAGGCTCTACCATACCATAATATAGGCTCTGCGTATATTGGGATCGACCACACAAACAAAGACAATATTGCGATCAACGAAGCATCCACTGCAGTGTACACCGTCGAGCAATAACTGTTACCATTGAAATATTACTTTCAAATACGTTTTTGGGAGCGCGGCGTTTGAGTTGGGTCAAAAGCGGTTTTTGTTGTTTTATTACGCAACCCATATTATATTCTCGTATATTTGCTACAGTCTATTTATTTTATATATGACATAACATCGCACGTATTTCTCTGAAGGGACATGCAGTATCAATAACAGCGTTTCATTTGTTTTCTTCACATATATAACATGTATTTAACACATTTATTTCATTTATCAATTGTAAATATAAATATATATTTGTGTAACAAATATACAAAACGAATTCACTACCATATTCCATGTTCGTTTGTAGTATTGGCAAATGTAGAGAAAGGAAGAGGAGGCCAGTACTCTCAGTACACTGGAACTTCTTGCAACTACACCCCTTTTTAGTGCACACCGCTGGAGACTGTTACTTTTACAGACATACAACACATAACATACTGTGTCATTGCTTTCGATGTAAAGATATGGAATTATGTCAAAATAATTATATTTTTTATGTTTTAGGGACAAAAATTTAAGATTATTATTCATGCTTAATTTCTTTGGTATTCATCTTTAATGTTCCTTGGCTAGCTGAAAAAAAAATTAAACTTATTGTGCAATTTAAGCGCTAAAAGTACCACTAACATCTCATTGCATACTTAACAGATCGTTTACGACACAAGCCAAACAAGACAACGGCGACGCTATTTTTATATTATCAAAATACTCACAAAAATATCTCTTAGGAAAAATATGAAACAAAAATTACAAACTCCATCCCATCCGACGTTGGTAACGAAATACATTTTTCACGGCTATGATGTAAAAATATAAAGCTTTTTCCCAGTTTTCGTACACCATAAAACAAGATGGCGCGATGTCAAATACGTGTTTCCAGTGTCACGTAATAATAAGAAGTATGCAAGTTTTATGAAGTTCTGTAAACTCGACATTTCGTGCCGTAGTAACTGAATGATGTCAATTTGTGTTATTCAAGTTATAATACAGATTTATTGTACATTCGTACAACCCCGAGTTATTTAAGATATGGAGAGTGACAGACAATTTTTAAAAGCTCGCTATATGTACCTTTTGCTGCATCTCGCTTATCATCAAGTACAATTAAAAAAAGGTAAGTATTTCTAATAAAAGTAGCTAATCTGTCGCGGAGCTGTGTGTAGCGTGATTTAAACAATTTTCAAGTACCTACTGCGAGAGCTAACACATTCCTGCTGATGTAAACGCTGAGCTAATGATAATTGAAATTAATACGTTTTTTAAGCTTAATATTTTAGGACATAATATCATAGGACATCTCCACACACGGCCATCTGATCCCAAACTAAGCGTCAAGAGAGCTTGTGGTATGGTAATCAGATGGCTG
>DWEI01005220.1:0-10993 GCA_018245875.1 Mysoria ambigua | reverse complement strand
TCATCAGCCTATAGCTGTCCACTGCTGAACATAGGCCTCCCCCAGAGCGTGCCACGGTGCTCGATCCTCTGCCTTCCTCGTCCAGCGACTACCGGCGATCCTGCGGATGTCGTCGGACCAGCGGGTCGGAGGTATATATGGGGTTAAGACATGAAGAATGTCAAACATGTTATCCTCAGTGCCCTGAATCCTTTTTATTGTTCTACTGCTTGCTTAACATGGGTCTCGCTCTAATAGAAATAAGGATGTTATAATTTGCCTCACTAGCCTAGTTCGATTTAATTTAGTTTTATTATCCCTGAAGTAAATATATTGTGAGAATCTTTTAGGCTTTGTTCAATATAATTTTCTCTTAGTACTGTACAGAGTGATAATTATTTTTGTAACAACTAAAGATATCTTGCTCTTTTCAATTGTCAATCGATGTTCACCACAGAATTCAAATCCTGCCTTCAAAATACGATGCTAAAATGTTATATGTGAACATGCCAATGCTATACTCAGTGACATATACAGCTGTTGACATATGATTTTGTTACTACAGATGTTTGTATGTAATGATTACATCAGCTTGAGAACATACAGTTGCCTGGAAGATTTTAGTTTATGATTGTTTAAGTATGTAATTAATTTTTCCTGATTACTTAACGATAACGATGTTAAAGAACCTCGATAATAAAAACTTGTGTTTGTTTCAAATTTTGTAATTGAAGTTGGATATGAAAATAAACGAAATTTGATATTGCGAATACGATACGTTTTGTACAGGTCGATTGTAAAAATACATAATAAGGTATTTACATGTAGCGCTCGAAGCCCTGACGCGCTGGCGTATCGTGTACAATATGTCAAGTTAAGCAACCCGCGGCGAGGTCGGACCTTGTACGGGTGGCCGATAAGGGCAAATTTGCATACGCGTTTTTGTGCCCTTCGGTACACGATGGATAGCCGATCCCTATCTTTTTTAAAAATTTTAAAATATTCCTTACGTAATATTGGTCTGTAATCGATCCTTTGGTAGCCAGGTTTATGATAAATAGAAAATTCTCGAATACAAATGTATTAATTTCACAAAAGTATTGCATTATTTCGATCGATGGCGCAAATTAAAAAACGTAAACATATCAAACAAGTGTAAGTTCATTTGATTTGTGTGAGTGTCTGAAATCGCTGAGGCAAATTACAGTCCTGAAAAGCGGCTCTTTAGGAACCCATATAATACAACACGGACCATTTCACATTCTATATTGTATCAAATCGCGGTAAAATTAATGATAAAACGACACGACAATGGGTACATCGTCCACATTCGGGACGCGTGCGCATCGATTATCGTCAATCAACCCATTCGGCCAATGGGAGCGTCCAGTGTGTTTATGTCATTTAACTACGACGATGTACACAGATCAATTAACGCTCACGACGCGGGCCAGCAAAGGTCACGTGCCACTACAGACACATACATTTCAGCTCGAATCACCTTCGCACAGCAATGGCGAGTCACGATAGCGTTAAATCATTTAATCTATCTGTACGATAAGAATATCACTTTGTACTGTGTACGTTTTATGATTTGAAATTTTAAGTTTACGCGGCGGCAACTACAAGGCTCGGTGTTTAAACATGAATATACATACACGCCGTCCGTGCATGTGAATAGCGTATCGAATCTCTAGGCGAGGCCTCGGCGTAACCTCACGTATAGGTCGTTCACGGGATTGTTTTAACCGCTGTTAACCGACCGGCAACGAATTATTGCAGGTGAAATCACGTGACAATAATTGCCTCAGATACGATAATCGTTTGTCGTTCGCAATCAGACGATCGAATGCCGCGCTTATCCGCGCGCTCGATCAATGTCGCAACGCGTGCCGTACACACACGTCGGGCTGCTTGTTTACCCGACGGTGCGTTTCAGATGGGGCTGCAGCTGAAGTGGGGGGTGGCGGGGGTGGGGATGATCAGTCACGACTTCCTGACGGCGCTGGGCACGCTGCCCGCCGCGCAGCACAAGGTCGTCGCGGTCGCGGGCAAGGACCTGGAGCGCGTGCACAGGCTGGCCACGCTGCACAATGTGGGCACAGCGTACGAAGGCTACGAATCGCTCGCGCGCGACACGTCGCTGGGTAATTGATGATTTCATATTGCACCCGCTCGTGTCAATATCATATTATAATAGATAAGCCACGCTAACCCCATTGCACGCGCCGCGGTTTCTCGTCACCACCCCGCTGTCATTAGCTGTACTAATCGCATGCATTTCATGACGTATGTACCGCGTATGTACAGCGTTCAATCGTTTCGTTTGATTGCATATTGGACGTACAAATTTTTCTTTTCTTTGCAGACATTGTATTCGTCAGTGTATTAAATTTACAACACTATGACATCACTAAATTAATGTTAGAAAACGGCAAACATGTGTTATGTGAAAAGCCGATGGGGATGACGTACAAGCAGACCAAATCGCTAGTGGATTTGGCGCGCGAAAGGAAACTGTTCCTCCTAGAGGGGATGTGGTCGAGGTTCTTTCCCGCTTACGACGCTTTGGATAAGCACATAGCCGCGGGTGGTCTCGGAGACATCTATCACATTAACATTCAATTCGGGGTCGAAATTAACGACATTGAGAGAAATCTGTAAGATAATTTATTCATTCATATCTACCTTTTAAATATCCTGCCACTTTGGTATTACGCTTGGTGTCTATATCGCTTCGTTCCACAATAAAATCACTTCAAAAACACATTTTAATGAGACGGTTCTATTATACTTGCTGTATCATACAACAATAATCTTGCATGTACGAAAAGTTATGTTTATTTTAAATGTTATCGCGTGTCGTTACCAGTTGATCGACTCTTTGTAGAATGAAAGACATGGGTGGCGGCGCGGTGCTCGACCTGGGCGTGTACATGTTGCAGCTCATACAGTTCGTGTACAAGGAGCCGCCCACGGACGTCATGTGCACAGGCCACTGGAGCGCACTGGGTGTGGACGAGTCAATGTCATGTGCGCTCAAGTACAAAGAGGGTAGGACGGCGACCCTGTCCGCGCACACCCGCGCCACCATGACCAATAAGGCGGAGATAACTGGAACTAAAGGAACTATAACTGTGAGTTTTTGAAATTTGATCCTAACGTTTACATCAATCGCTGTCAAAATCTATATTGTCTATGTATACATTTCCTCGGCATCTATATTGTAAGACAGGCATGGACTTCTAAAGATTAGTCTGATTTATATCTAATGTTATAATGTTTAGTACGCACTTTTAGCAGTAATACGGTTTACCCGCGAAAAAGCAACCGCTGCATCTATTTTTATTTCCAAGCAGTACGCCTGGCATTTTTGATTTTTTTTTTCATTTGATGTGATACCATAGCTCGTGTTAGGACACGATGTAATTCAACACAACCGTCAAGGTCATCATTGTTATTGGGATCTAAGTAAAAAATACCTTCAGATTTATTTTTTACTATCAAGTGACCTACATGCTCATTCGTCCATTTCGTTAAATAGAAAAAAAAATCACTTTATTTTATTCGCCTTTATATTTTTCTGTTCGTTCAATAGAAATTTAATTGAATCTTCACAGATGGATTATTTCTGGTGTCCCACCACACTCCACATATCTGCTGCGAACAGCACGGAGTGGACCCTGCCCAAGGGCAAATACAAGTTCCACTTCCACAACAGCGCAGGTCTCAGCTACGAAATACAGGAGTGCTGGGACTGCATCGACAAAGGTATATTTTATATATACGAAGGTATAGGTATAACTTTTATACAAAACTGCCAAGGTAAAGTCATAGTACTTTGAGTAAACCTACGTCCTTATTCACGCACTTGATATTCAAATTGTAAACATTTCATGCTGTTGATCTACGTCCACATCCAGTACATGGGCTGTCACTCACGTCGCGCTTACGCAATTTTCAACGCCAGTGACACTGTGCCTTCGTGTAGTTGATAAAAATAACATGTATATGTTTGTTAGCTCATTTCAGTTTGACGTCCGAAACAAGTTTTATTAAAACTCCAATTATACTTTCCACGCTTATATTTTTAGACACTCAAACGGAATCTATTATAGGCTACCATTCAGCATGAAGTTTAGACCCGGGGTTGACCGGCTGGGAATTACACATTAAGTATCCCTTAAGATGCTGCAAATGTTTAGATAAATTAATTAATTTATAAAAATAAATTTGCAGGTTTGCTGGAAAGTCCCAAGATGGCGCTGGACGAGAGCGTGCTGATGTCGAAGCTCGCGGACACGATGCGCGCGCAGCTGGGCGTCCTCGACGCGGCCCTGTGAGGCTTAGGCTGTACATTGCACAATGCCAGTAATATTTTATAGCTTATCGTTAGATAAATGTACAACGATTTTATGCCCAAATTATTGTAATATGCAAATGTACCGCCTTACGAATAGCTTCGGTGCGATCGGCACGGATATTTTTTGCAAGTATATTTATGTATTTATAAGGAAATTGAAATATAAAATTATTTACACTTTGAATTATCAATGTTGGCACGATGTGAAAATTTAATTGTGATATGTTTATATGCACTTTATAAGGAAATAATAGGCACAATTGGTACACGTGTTTGTGTATATTTAAAAATGTATTTAAATACGATGACATTTAGATAATTAAAACACAGTGATATTGTAATGAAAACTGTATTGCGGTGCGATTAAGCTGAGAAAAATGTGTAACAACGAAACTGTAACGTCCAATACGACAAATAATTTGATGAACTCCTATCAAAGAAATAGTTTATGTACCTATTAGTTAATAATATATATATATTATGTATTCACCAAATATATGCCACACAGTATTAACGTTTATCTATTTGAATGTTTAAATGATTCGTTCGTTCAGATCATCAATCGATCTATGCTGATGCAATGTGTTCAAATTATATCATTGGTACGAACGGTATTTTTAAAGTTAACTTTCATCAAAATCTATTATATATGTGCTTATTATATATGTTATTATTATAACTTACTTTTAAGTATTGCGTATTTTGAGTACTCCGACTACTTAAGCACAGCCGGCTGAGAGCTGTATTTATTAAAACAATATCATTTTCCGTTGTATCCCGAACTATGCAATATCAATACTAGCTTAAGGATTATTTATCAAATCCTATAGAGTAATAATGGATCAACCTCACGTGTATAAATACACGAGTGAATTGTTGTGTGTTTGTGTAAATATATCGAACACGTAACCGTAATTTACCTACCTTCATATACGTAACCAACGATACAAAGTACTATATTTATTCACCTCAACTAACTGTGATTCAAGTGTGTTGTGACGCATGGTGTTTATTACGTACAATATACATTATTATATGCTAATTGAATTTGTATTATTTTCCATATTTTCCGTGTTATATATTCAACCTCGTTTCTTATAGGCGCTCATTGAAAGCGTATTCGAAATTGAAAGTTTTATTTTATATTTGAAATTCTGAATAAAATATGTTTAATTATGAAACACTGTGGCATTCTGTATTGAATAAATAATAAATAAGATGTAAACTTATAAAAGGAAATTAGAAAATATTGAGTATTCGATATTTCGAAAATTCATTAAATGCAAATAAATTGGTATCCTTGAATAACATAATACATATACTGATTCATATTGTTTGGTTTTCCTAACTAGAAATTTCCGGTAGTACCAGAGTATGGATTTGTGCCCAGTATATGGCAAAAGGCTCACCTTCTAAACCTGGGTGGCATGAATTGTGAATCATGAGAGTACTCTACAGTTCATCGAGAAAATGCAGACACAATGTTAAGATTTAACTGTATGTTACATATCTTTATTGTTTGTCGAAGAAAGTCATGTTACATTATAAAAGGGATTCTTTGAAATTTAAAGATTTTTTAATATGCAAAAACAATATAATTACAATACCATTTTACAATGAGATACAAGACCGCTTTGACATCTTAAACCAAACCATAGTTCACTCGGGGACATGATAAAAATAAAAATAAAGTGGACATCTTTTTCGTAAAACAGATGCACCTTAACAAATTTGTTGCCACCGGCATAATATATTGAATAATAGCCACGACTAAAAACCAAAAAGTTTCTTAAAAATCTGTAAGTGTATGTTAATACAAATTTGAAGTTATACATATACACTAATTCATTGTCAAATATCCAGTGACGTTTTAGTTCTTTTAAACTCGCTCAAAGGCTTTACATCTGGATTCCAATGTTTCAGATTCATACACTTTTACATTACACTTAATTTGTTTTTTTTAAATAATTAGTTAAGGCAAAGCAACATCACGAGACAGTCCGTTAATTTTCATGCATACCTTATCCGTTGAATATAACACGCCGCAATTAATAATTTTACAATAAAGTTATATTTATATAAACCATTCCAACAAGTAAATGTTTTTTATATAGTTCGTTTATTTCTTGAAGCTCTGAAAGACTTGTTGGATAATGCGAGCGCCGGCCCGGACCTGCGCCTCGGTGATGACGAGCGGCGGCGCCAGCCTGATGGTCTGTCCGTGCGTGGTCTTCACGAGCACTCCGGCCTCCAGGAGCCGCAGCACCACGTCGTACGCTGGGATGCCTGCAAGCAACGAAACAATTAATATGAATCGATCCGATTTGTTCGTGCTGGCGAATTCTACCCAACCGTGTGTGAAATAAATATAAGTTAAAAAAAGTCTATACATACTTTCATGAACATCGATCGCGTACATAAGCCCTTTCCCACGGATCTCAGTGACCATGCTCTTAGGGATTTTCTCCAATTCTTCGCGCAAGACCTTCCCCATTTTCGCTGCGTTCTCGGGCAATTTCTCTTCTAACAGCACCTGTTTTATTTATTTATTTAATATTATTTGCGTACGTTAAATAACACACCGAATAAAAATAATATAAAATATATGTTTAAAACTCCCTTCAGTTATAAGCATAACAATATTGACATATTCCGCTCTTTATAGTTTTATTGCCACTGACCTTTATAGACTCCATGGCCACGGCGCACGCTAGGGGGTTGCCGCCGTATGTGGACCCGTGGGTTCCAGGTTTGATGACCTACAAAATTAATTAACAAAACACTTTTAGATATGTAGGTAGTTAAAAATATGTGACCTAAACGGAAAAATATACTGCCATATGTAATTTTTATATATAATTTATTAATTATTTAATGAACATGATGACGAATTTAATTTAATAAAATTATTAACTTAAGTATATCACCCTAAGAGCATTGCATAGAAAATCCTTAGGAAATCTGATAATTCCGTAGGGGTTATTTCAATAATTAAGTACTTCACTGCCTCGTTTGTCGAACGAGACGACCCAGGTTCGATCCTCTGGTTGACCACTATCGGATGTTTTTAAGTTGACTTTTGCAGTAGTAACACGAAATCCGAATTTAAGCCCGCTTCATGGCTATTCCCGTATTACACTATGGAACGTAAACGTAACTGGTGAAACTAGGGAATGTACCACACTCCTCTGCCCACCCCGGAAAGGTACGAGCGCGATGTTACCTTAATTAAGTACATAACGGAGCTATTCGTTGGAGTAAATGTACATATCGTTCACCGCTGCACAGCAGCGTGTCTGTAATTTTTAATTACCTGTAACAAAAATACTCACATTCATGACACTGTGGTTAGCCATGATGGCGGAAATGGGCATAACGCCGCCGCTGAGCGCCTTGCCCAAGATGAGAATGTCAGGCTTCACGTCCTCGTAATCCACGGCCAACAGCTTGCCGGTGCGACCTAAGATAATGAATACATGAAGATATAAGTACCAGATCCACCCAATAAAATAGAGGACCATTTAAAAGACGCAGTACTAAAAATGGATAGTACTAGAATAAAGGAACAATGTGGCGATGGAGTTCCTGGCTGGACCGGCTCAATTAAAGATGGGTCCGATAAGGATATGCAGTACCAGATTAAAAATAATGTAGGCACAATCGATTATTAGTAAGTAGATTTACCAACTGTTTGCATATTTCAGAATATTTAAGCAATGATTTAATTTCACATAAAATGTTTTGTTCTTTCGCAAAACCATCCCATATTCTTTTACATTTCCGCCTATTTTGTAAAGTGAAATTAAATAACGTTTCTTTCATATCTATCATTAATCTTCTTTATGTCTTCTATGACGTACTGATCTAAATTCCAATTTCAAATCGGAATTAATTCTCAACTTCAGTAGCGTATTACGTTCCTTTTAAGTAATATTAAAAGACAAGTTAATTTGTCCTTCTGATTTCGAGAACGTTCTGTAGATAGTTGATGCGTATCGTGAAAAAGTTTACCTGATTTAAAAAATGTTACCTCACACTGTTAATCCGCGAAGAGATAGGTGGGAGAGAGTAAAACACTCCCACGTTTTATCAGTTACAGAATTTTAAATTTAACAATATTTACATTTAGTTATTTCATTGTACAAACCTAGACCGGTCTGCACCTCGTCCGCAATCCACAGCACATTGTACTTGGTGCAGAGCTCGCGGACCTTTCTGAGGTAGCCGTCGTCGGGCACGATGGTGCCGGCTTCGCCTTGAATGGGCTCCACCATGTACGCGGCTACGTTGGGGTCTTTGAGGGCTTTCTGTAAAAAAGGAATGTCCAAAGTTAGAAAGTAGAAATACACATTTTAATACATGAGAACAGAAATATCTCCATCGGACAAACTTCACAAAATCATATAACAAGCAAGTTTAAAGCAAATATGACGCTTTTTATTACATCTGTATGCGATAAGGTTTGTAGGTAATATTAGTTAGTAACAGTTAACTTACATAATGGCTTAAAAGATCACATGCATACTTAGGTACATCAAATGTGAATTCAACAGTTAAACAGTTGAATACTTAAGAACTTACATGACTTCTGTTTCATTTACAAAAAGAAACTCAAACCACGCACCTCTAAGGCCGGGATGTTATTGTACGGGATCAGTTCGAAGCATGGCATGTAGGGGCCGAAGCCTTCGTAGCAAGACGGGTCCGAGGACGCGGAAACGGCAGACAGTGTCCGGCCCCAGAAGTTGCCTTCTGCGAACAGGATCTAGAAAAGAAAACGTATTATTTTGACACTTATCCGCAGTTTCTTGCAACAGTAAGTTTTAGCAGTTATTAACACTACATAGCTCTGCCTACACTAACAGCCCTAATACGGGCTGCCTAGGAGAGAATAGATTTAGAATTCAGTCCTTCTTTCTGTCGCTTTATTTCCTTCTGTTATTTTAATACAATTTCAGTTGCTTTTAAAGAAAAGAATAAAAGGCAAAAAGATTCATTTGATTAAGTTGACATCTTAAACGTCGGGTCCGGTAATTTTTATTTTAATTTATCTAGAAAACATCTGAGAACTCATCACCAGTCTTTACTCGTCACCAAAGTACTCAGCACCAAAACAGTAGAAGCTACACCATACATTTCAATCTGTAAACATCTGTCTGAACACACGGATCAGATTCCGACACTGGGTCGCAACTGAGAAATCAACTGACAAATAATTACCTTAGCTTGATTAGGCGGAATCTTCTTGACTTCGTAGCCCCATTTACGGGCAATTTTACAAGCGGACTCGCCACCCTCCACGCCAGTATTCATGGGCAACAGACGATCAAAGCCGAACAGTTCTGTCATGAACTTCTGATACAAACCTAGTTTGTCAGAATAATACGCCCTGGAAAATCATAATCATAACCGTAAGGGATCACAGGTTATGGAATATATTAATGATTACGAATGTTCGGGAATTATTTTATTGAGTGAACCATTGGAAGCAAATTCTTAGTAGGTTGACGTCATCCTTATTACTGAAATGGATGGCCTACCCGGAATTAATTAATATGCATCAATCAATCAATCAATACGAGTGTATCTATCAGGCTATCCAAATAAGTTTCAATTACACAGAGAGGTATTACAACGTACATTCGCCGAATGAAACTTAATAGTGAAAAATGATAATAATATTCATAATCAGCATAATCAACATTCAAAATATAGTAAAATATGTACACAAACCTCGAGACTAATGTAAGTTTATCAGCCTGCTCTTTTAATACATTTATGATCCTGGGGTGGCAATGTCCTTGGTTGATAGCCGAGTATGCGCTCAAAAAGTCGTAATACTTCTTGCCCTCCACGTCCCATACGAATACACCTGACAGAGACGTAAAAGAAAACAAATGCTACAGTTACATGATTAATTACCGTGGCCTAGTTAATTCTAGCAGTAACAAGTTCATTATCAATAGCAGTGGATGTTTATTTTTAGGCAACATCACCGATTTTAATTGGTTTCGTACGCTCGCCGAGAAATGAATGCAATTTATATGAAATACTGTTTTGTTTACTTTGTGAATACGCATTCATTCAATATACACAAGTGACGTCACATATCTATACGCTGCGTCATAAAAAATAACAGAGGGGAAGAGGTTATCGTAAAATTATTTTTAAATTTCCCTTAGGTACAAACTTATGTTGTTTGTTTAAGATATGAGCGTTATGTTTATTGTAAAACTACGGTATCTATGTTAAATATAGAATGACGATGACGAAATAAATCTGTGTCATTACGGTATATCTAATTAGGAAAAAAAAGAATATTTACAATTCTAATTTATTAAAATACATAATTAATTTTTCGGGAAAGGTCAATTAAAATTAAGGTTTAAATGTGTGGTAGAGTAGACAATAGTACTATTTTTCGAAATGTTAAATAAAACATATCAATTAGGATGGTTATTTTTAGCACTCGGTGACCTCTGCCTCCCTCCTAAGACACCCATTATGATGATATAATAACAATAAAAATGTTCCATAGAAAATAGACATAGCGACCTGACAGCAAGAAAATATTATCGCCCACGAACATTTGCAATGTCCGAAAAGTTAGAAATGCATTGCCGACTAACTGTATAAGGAATAATCCACCGC
>DWEI01005219.1:0-10995 GCA_018245875.1 Mysoria ambigua | reverse complement strand
TAAATGTTGTATTGGGGAGACCAAATACTGCAAGCGTATTCTAAGTTACTTCTAACATAACATGAGTATAAAGCCTTCATGCATGTTATGTTAGAGAATGATTTGCAAAATTGTGTTCTTTTTTTACAATCCAATAACTTGCAAATCAATAATGTTCATGTTCCATTGTGAATATTTTCTTACACTAAAAATATAACTAATCATCATCTCCAAAATATTTCTTACGCAAACATTAGTAAAGACCGGTTAAGTCTCTAGTGTCTGCTCATTCTACGGCCGAAGTCACAGTGCGAAAGGAATACAGAGTTTGAAAAATATTATTCAATTTATATTAAATTTAATAGAACACAATTATTCCATTTAATAGAACGCACAGTTTGATGAATACTATTCAATTTAATAGCACGTTAAGAGTATTTTCCTTTTTAATTATATACACACAGAAAATACGATAGAAGTGTTTTAAACGTTAGGAAATAAATTGTTTAAACTTACGCTTATATACAAAATTTTTAATACTGTCACCCGGTATTTAATGAAGTGTGACATACGCTTACTATTCACGGTTGTGGGTATGAATTTATTAATCTCAAAAAAAAACAAAGAGAATCCCATACA
Source organism: Mysoria ambigua (assembly GCA_018245875.1). Classification (NCBI taxonomy): domain Eukaryota; kingdom Metazoa; phylum Arthropoda; class Insecta; order Lepidoptera; family Hesperiidae; genus Mysoria; species Mysoria ambigua. The sequence goes on along the minus strand of DWEI01005219.1, from coordinate 10,377 downwards.
TAAATAAAAATACAACAATATAGATGTGAAAAAAATAACGCGGTATTACTTCTGTCAACATCCACTCAATTTAGTTTAGTCGTGCTTGAAAAAGGTGCATACGTTTTTGTGTTTTTAATGCATTGGTTACTTCTATTTGTTTGAGACGCAAACTCTTTTTAATGCTATATACGTATATCGCGTACAAATCACTCCCTTCACAAATTCACATATAGTTCATTAACATACAAGTAATATCATCGACATGAAGCTGAAATTCACTTCGTATACGTAATTAGTGCGGATATATCGTTCGAATCCGCAAATAATCCCTACGCTCCTAATTAAACCGCATATGAAAACAATGCTCCTGTTGCATCATTCGCTTCCCCCGTGCACACATATTCCATAATCGTAGCGAGCCATCGCTGGGATTGCTGGTCATTCCATTTGCTCGGATAATATTGACTTAATGAATATAGGTATAATTTGATGTAAACATCGTTACATTTCGTTCCAATTTTCTCTTTTATTGTCGTCTCGTAGCGAGAATGATACATATAAGAGGTGTTAGTTATTGCATTTGTTTTGTATCTACGTAAATTTGCTATGAAAATATTTTCAATCAAAAATCCCACTAATGACACCGGTTTAAAACTTTTTATTGTTCTATTAAAAATATTTATATGAATAAGTGCCGAACGGGAGGTCCCGGGTTCGACTCCCGGGTCGAACACTACAAAATTTTGTAATTTAGAATTTCAGTAGTGGTTCAGTCTGGATACGTGCCCGATGCATGGCAATAAGCTCACCAACTATTCCATACTGCGACGTAAACATAATTGGTGAATGGTGGAAATGTTCTGCATTCCTCTGCCTACCCCTTCGGGGATCACAGGCGTGTAATCACGTATTTTTACGTTTTTTTAGAAATAAAATACCTTTGATAAATCTCAAAACTAAACCACAAAGGAAATAGAGTTTTGCAACACATTTTGTTTTAAATAGCGGGGTGAAACATTAGCTAAGATTTTATTACACTTGAAGCTTCTAAAGAACCTCCGGAATGATTCAATTATTTTAACTTCATAATTATACAGAAAATGTATTGGTTTTTATTTAAAACAAAATAAAAAAAATCAATACAAATATCTATGTTAAAACCAAATCTATGTTAATTAATACGAAAGTTCTGTTTGAGAGAACTCGTTCAAAATTGGGATTGACATAAATTGGTTATTGAGAAAAAAACTTCAACAGTAGAAAAATAAACGACGAAATATTGCTCGGGAATTATTAAGGTTTCCGCGGAAATGAAGCCTCGCGTAGCAACGAACATCATATAACATATGAACAAACAATTGATATAAGAAAATCTTTTACAGAACCAGTGACTTTCGATATAGCGGAGAGGAATTTAACAGCAAAACTCGGTCAACATATCACAATAGAATGTCAAGCGAAAGGCGACGATCCGATAAGAGTTATGTGGACGAGAAACGGGAAACCCATAAATCCTTTGACTCAGAGGTTGGTTAGATTTTGATATTCATCATCTTTTAAAGCTACATCCGTTAATACTGCCTGCTCCGTTCATCGTAATCGAGAGGTCCTAGGTTCCAATCCCGGTTCGTGCTCAACTAAATTTTTCTGATATTGATTTTGTAATAATTCCTCATAGCGTAGAATTGTACCCGGTGTACGGATATGTAAGGTTCACAAAATATTCCATAGTGTAAACGTTACCGATGGAAGCATACTCTACTCTTCCTCCTACCTCGTCGGGGATGACAGACAGGATTTACATTCCTTTTCAATTTTGTTCTTAAAAAGCATACTGCATTGACCTTGCTATAATAATCACACTTTTGTTACTTTTATTTTGATTGTTTGTGGTGCTAAATGTGACTGATTTATTTCTAATATATATGTCAAGTTTATTTTGAGAAGTTCCAAGTATAATTCTTGATATTGTACTAACTAAAAGTATTTTTTAAACTAGAGTTAAGATCTCCGAAGTAAAAACAGATGATGGTGTCACAAATACCTTGGAACTGCTGCAAACGGAAACGAGTGACGGAGCCTTATATCAATGCAGAGCCGGAAATCCTTTTGGCGCAGACGTGTTTAATGTGCACTTAACTATATTAGGTAAAACTATTTAGCAAATCATAGAGAAAGTAGTATTCTGGATGTTCCTTAAAGCAATTGTTAAATCAATTTATTTAAAGGCAATTTGGTTCTAAATATTTTTATCTCATAATTTTATATCAAGTTTTTTATCTCATAATCATCATTATTATCAGCCTACTTAATATATATTTTTATATCAAGTTTTTTATCTCATAATCATCATTATCATCAGCCTAATGCAGTCTATACCTGGAAAAAGGCCTCTTTTGAGGAGTTGTGCCCATATTCCAGACGCTAGGCAGGCGGGTTAAAAATTTTAGAGCCAGCTTCTCGCAACGCCTGCCTGTAGGATATTAGGGCTAAATGTCCTAGGTTTTCAATCTATTAATAAGTAATTGCATACATACTTAGAAAAATCTATTTTAATATTAACTCAAGCTTCTTAAAACTACATAGAACCCCCACAAGCTCCGACTGATCTCTCGGTTGATTCGATAAAGAGTCGATCAGTGAAACTGTCTTGGCGAGACATGACACGATCGCTGGCACAATACTACAGCTTGCAGATAACGAACAGCCAACGTATGTCTTGGAGTACCGCAAGAACACTCAATGTTACCAAGTATGTGTATCGTTTCTGATTTTTTTTTATTATAATGTTATAATCGTTGATAACATATTTGTTTAACAGAGTACACAATTATTTGTTTAGCAGCTTACAACAGTCGTGAAATCTTGATATGTTTTAGATACTTATAAAAATCCTCTTGTAACATATTAATTATGAGACGTTCAAATTAAACTTGCTGTAACGAATATTGGTATTATTAATTATTAGAAGACGTTATACATTATATAATAGGGTATACTTCTATCTAACAGGTTAGATGAGATTCGACATGGCATTGAGATAGAAGAATTGCAGCCAGCAACGAGTTACTCCGCAAGAGTAGCTGGAGGAAATCAGGCTGACTTGAGCCCTTATTCCACGCCAGTACGATTTTCTACAACTGAAGAAGGTAGGTATAATGAACATATCTACGTTTTCAGTATTATAAAACAAATTACCCACTGCTCATATATGATTTTAATTACATTCACGTAAGATATAAATATTTTAATTATTTTATTGGTCAGAATAAAAACCGCACCATTGTTTTGCTTCATTTTCAAATGGCTTTTTCATATGAAAGCTTTAATAGTGTTGGCTTTTACCTCTATAAATTTGTCATTATAAATTCTTCGTTCTATTGCAAACAAAGTAGTAGTCTTTGCGATTCCATATAAATTCTCCATAGATTTGCTGTTATTTTTACGAAAAACCGCCGTCTAACTTAAAACATTATAATATTGCTGCCGGCGAACTCACCACCACCATCGTATCATCTTTGATTATTTCATTGGTCAAAATAAAAATGATACTATTCAACGCATTTGTATCTATATATCTTTTTAAGTCAAAATTTCCTAATCATCTTATGTTAATATGTACCTACTACAAATATCTATTTTGAAAAATATTTTTACGATTTCTATTTGAACGATAAGTACTTTCGTACACTTTAAACGATAATGTATAATATTAATTATTCAAATTACAATACTTAATTCTACCCTGAAACCACAATTGCGATATTCATACGACTCAGATATACAATTGTAGTGTTTAATACACAGTTGCAGCATGTTTATCTGTAAGAAATCTGTCAATTCGAAAATGTAGATCATATAACAAGAACCATCATAATGTCTTACTGGATCAGTATAAAAATATTCAAATTTGTGTTTCGAAATTAATTTTACGTCTTTAAATATTAACAATAAAGATACTGAACGCCTTTCTTATCTAGACAATGAGACGACGCAATTATGAAAACAAGTGGTAGATTGTGAATAATAACGCGAACTTTTCCAAGACAATGAGTGTTTTAATCCGCTGCGCTCATTACTGCAATAAATAATTAATGGACGAATGCTTTGTTCAACATTTATTAACTAAACAATACTGTACATCTGGTATTAATACATTTCTATAGTAACGGTGTACAAATTAATGGATATTTAATTAATGCTTTGTTCAAGATTTATTAAATGAACAATACTGTAGATCTGACATAACACATAAAATTAAATTAACAATTAATGCTTTGTTCAACATTTATAAATAAAACAACAACATTTATAAATAATGTGCATCTGATAATGATACATTTCTACAGTAACACTATAAAGTGAATTTAGTGTCTGTATCCTAAACAGAATTCATTGCAAAAGACAGAAGATGGTAGAGAAATACTGAACACTGTACAAGAAGCGTTGGTAGATAAAATTATTCCTTTGTTCAAATCTGAGCCATGCGGTGTTCATAGAATAGAGATATACAAATTGTTCTAACCTTAGCTTTAGGATAGACGGGGTTGGTTATAAATATTTCTTTAGAATTTCCGGATTGAGGTACCTTCTAAAAAATAATAATATATTGTCATTTTAAACAATTTTTTTCTAAAATTTGCCCAATTTGTTTTTTTGTCCTGTACATTACTTCCTATACATTACTTTGATTTATGTAATCACCATTTTAATATAAATTATTAGTATACAATATTCCTTGAACTGTTTATTTTATTTGTTTGTCCATGAGCGAACTAGACGTGTTTTGTTCCAAATGTTATAGCTCTTCGTTAAACATTTTATTATTTCACGAAACGTTTTCTCTTTTTTCGATTTCAATCAATAAAACTCTTTACGTTTCTTTTAGATGTTTGCATCAATAAAATCTAAGATGAAAAACAATAGAGAACGCGGTTATGCTGACTATAACTTCGTGTTATCCACAGACTACAGATCTTTTAGATATTGTGTTAGGTATTTTATGATTATTTCTGTACAGGTTTGTTATTCTTGTCATATAAATATTCCTAACAGTACTGGACTATTCAAAACTTATAAAAATATCATTGCTTCAATTAAGAAAATGGATCCAATAAAAGGATTCAATAAATGGATCAAATAAATCCAAAGATCTCTTTATTCCAAACCGTCTCGTTTCACCGTTGGACAATGATTCTTTTCCCGAATCAACAGGTATAACATCAACAACCATCCAAACTGGTTGATGTCGCAGAACCTAATATTGTAATTTTCTGTATTAAAAGTCCTGGCTCCTGGAACCTAGGTCCCGTATTATTGAACCATATACTCCACAGTATGGGAAGATGAAATTTTAACAATTACGCCGTCACTGAAGCTATAAAAATATGTAGACGAGCGTTGCTCACTTTTATGCAGCAAATAATAGGATTTGTCAATTTATTCTAGTAGCACGTTAGAAGTTACGTTTTATTCTAGCAGCAAATAATGACTGGCACTTTTAAGTGTTTCAAATAACTTCAAAAAATTTAAAGCCTATTAATTAGAACAAAATGGGTTCAAAATACTTAAAGGAAACACGATCAAAAGAGAAGGAAAACGCAAATAAAATGCAAATTAAATTAATGGAGTTTTACTCTATTTCCATACCTAACCGCTCCTTATGAGCATGGGTCCATTATTGAATTAGTAGGCATGTAAAGATTTTAAAGTATGCAAATAGATAAAGAGTGAAATCTTTTAATTGAAGTGGAAACTATTGGTCTAGTGGTACTTTCATTTCGGTATGAAAAGTGACGTTGAAAATTTATTCATTTGGTTTAAAGACTGAGATCTAGTAGATTGTGAGGTGAAAAAGGGCGGTAATGCATTATCATCTATGAAGAAGCTTTGCATACCGCACGCGAATATTCTTGTATACTTTCATTGTTCACATTACCTTAATTACATAAATTTTCATAAGAATATTCTATTTCTTATCTGCTCTACGTTGTACTAAAGCTCATATAGATTCTGAGCTCTACTAGAATATGAAAATCAATCAATTCTAAATCTTATGCTCGTATTTATAAAGACCAAGTGATTTGACTTTGTGAAATGAGAGTCATAACAATTTATCAATGTCGGGCCCGTTTAGCAATAAAGCTTGGCTTGGTAGATACTTAATTTTGTTCTTGTTGTATACTCGTATATTTGTTTATCTATATATGTACATACAGTTTCATGGCCGCAGTAGACATTATCGTTATTAAATGCGAAATGTGTTATAATTTGTTCCTATTGTAAATAATAATATTGTAGCTTGTTTTTCTCTAAATGTTACTCTAATATTCTCTAACAGTACTCAGCCTCCACGTGTCTCATTTTTTGTCCTGTTATGTCAACTACAAAAACATATGTACATTGTGTATTGAACAATGGGATTTGGACATAACAATACAGTGTCAGTTTCCAGCGGTCGTAGTAAATATCGCCTCACACTTGTAACTCGTATTATCTTCCTCTTCGTAGGTGCCATGGACACACATCATTGTGTACTTACTTGTCTTTGTGTGTGCGTCCATACAAAGACGAAAAAGATATCGTTATAACTAACCATTCAGACATTCTTAGACATTGGAAATCTTCCACCCGTTATATAATGATTTTTGGGGTGAAATCGGGCTCTCATTGTCCGAGTTCAGAACTTCTATATAGTTTATCTTACACAACGTTGTTCATACTTACACAAAATACCAGTTTATTTAAATTGTAAATCATAGTTTAAAATGTTAAAGGACAATTTTGTCTTATAAAATGGCATATAGCACAATGTTAGACGCTTGTACAATGTTCGAGGGTAGTGTTGTCCAAAGCAATCTACCTAATCGTATGGTGTCCCCAATTTTTGATCATTCCAAATTGTAGTTAAAATCTATCTCGATGTCTCCACCAGCACCGTCATCGCCACCTTTGGGAGTGCAGCTAGAGCAAACGGACTCTCCAGGGGAGCTCAGGGCAAAGTGGATACCACCTCCAGCAGATTCCCACAATGGTTTAATTTTAGGTTACCGCTTGAGAGCTGTACCTCAAATTAGTGGAATACAAGGTGAGGAACGATTTTTAATAGTTGTTAATGTTTGTGATAGTAACAGATCTTGTCATTTAACTTTATTTAATCGTTTGTAAGTAGTCTAAAAGCCTGTTCTTTAGAATAGATCAATTTCTGAGGAACATTCAGTCTAATTGCGTCAAATTCAGAATTACGGGTCGTTGAGATGATATTTTTTGTAGTGCAGGATTTTTATGATTAATAAAAATTCTAAAACTTTTAATAGTACTCTAAAAATATTTATTGTTAATAAAATTTATAAACAAAATTAACACAAGTTTTGTTTGTCAGATATTCAAGAGGCCAGTGATAAAATTATCAAAACGTCATCTCTGTATTCAAAACAAGAGACAGTCATTACTGGATTACTGAAAGGAGTGAGGTGAGATATATTATTTTTATACTATTCCATTAAAACCAAAAATATTTAAGAAAAGTTCAAAGTATTCATAAAGATTTACTATTTATTATTGATGACAGTACAGTTATTTATCTTACAAGTTACATTAACAAGTAAAATAAGTTACTTATAAACGAACTTGCCAATGATTGCCATTCGTGACTTGCCAATATTTTGGCAACTAACATCCCAGTAAATTTTTAGATGTTATTGAGTGAAAGACTGCGTTAAACATTTTGACGGTTGAACGGCATATACTGCATACGCAGTTCAACTATTTGAATTGAGTTTAAAATCACCTTCGTGCCTCTTTAGGTATGCGGTTTCAATAGCGGCCTACAATAGTGTTGGAAATGGGCCGTTTTCCATACCTCTATTCCAGGACACGAGAGAAGGAGGTAGATATAACTATTCTTTATATTTTTAATATTATCATATATCTACAAGTGCAAATACATGACAATTAAAGGAAACTATATAGGATACTAAAAACTACATAGATTACAGTCAGGATATACATTTTGCACGATGCTCACATAAAAGTGGAAAATTTAATTTTAATTTATTTCTTTTTTCATAAAGTTGACTCACACAAATTATTTTTTATTATGGAAAATTGGAATAACTTTATATCGAACATAAAAAGATATTCTTTCGGAGCGTCGTTTTGTTTTCGAAAGTCATTTAAGAAGTTTTAAAATTTAACGCAAACTTTCTTGTTGTTTTTCTAATGGATTCTAACTTTCTCATTTAATTCTATTTGTCTTCCGTAAAAAAGTGCCTCAGTGACATGCAGTTAAAGATTTGTCGTTTTATTTTTTTTCTCTGATTTTGTATTTTGAATACCTTTAAAAACACCATATACAATATAAGAAATTTTCTTCATTTACAAATTGAATTTAAGAAAATTATTTTCATTTGCACGTATTTTGAAACGATGATTGTTCTTTATTTTTTCCATGATATTAAATAAGAATAAACATATCCATATCTTTTACTCTAATCCTTATCGTTATTGTTTTGTTTATAATGTTAGCTCCAGAAGAGGGTCCCACGTCAGTAGAATGCGGAGGAGTAACATCAACGGCTTTGAGAGTTAGTTGGCAACCGATACCACCATACAAACAAGCCGGTGCACTTATTGGGTACACTATTTTATACGCTGCCCAGGGTGAGTAACAGCATTAAGCAGGTCTCTCAATTGTGTTAGTTACTAAACAAATATATAATCACTATATGAAGAATATAGGTGAAATTAATAGGATCCGCTTAGCTCTTCGTTTCTAACAGACGCCTAAAGTCAAAAGAGTACATCACATTTAAACAAAACTATACCTACTGCATAAAAATCTTGCAAAACAAAATAAAGGCTCAACTTTGTCTAATAAATAAAATATTTTATAATTTCCTATGTATCTGGTCCAATAATTTGTAATGGCCTCAAGTCTCAATTCTGGAAAAGTTCTTGTGCACTATGTACATATTGCTATACCGTAACATAGAAGTGTTAGTAATTTTACATTTGATTGACGTAACTTACTTGCGATAGGTCGACAATGGCAGAACGCATCATCACCAGTGACGGAGCTCCGTCTGCAGGGCTTATACAAGTACGCAAATTACACGGTGAAGGTTGCCGGTTTCTCCAACTACGGCACCGGCCCTTACTCCTTCCCCATTGTGTGCGCCACTCTCCAAGATGGTAGGTAACTAAGTCTTAATTGCTTGGTGATTAAAATGAATTTCTTTTAACTTAGTCAATTTTAAATCTGTATAATCTACTATCAAAATAGATAGTATTTCATATATGTACTCGTAACAACTTAAAATTTCTAAAACATAATCCAAAAATCCAACATCATTCATCGATTATGGTGGACTATTTGCATAGTTTCATATTCAAAGCAAGCAATTATCCGTAGTTCCGTGCCCTATTTTTAAGTCAGTGCACGTGATTAATGGATGTTTTGTAAACGTCAGCATATTTGTAGCTGCAGCTCTTTAGGTCTCTCTGCTGGGCATGTACCTGTCTCGCATTAGGTCTCATATTCCACCAGGCTGTGATTAATTCATCCGCCTAAAGACGAGTATGAGATTTTCAATTAAGTTGAAAAATCATTACCTAACGATAACTGTTATTACAAAACTAATAGCACGTATTCGCTACTTAAGAAGATTATCGCGGATAGAGCAGCTGATGGAAAGTACATTGTTTTGTTTAAGCACTGGGAAGAGTACATTACTTTCTGTTATCTGAAGTAACTAACGGAGCGGAGAAATTTGGTGTCAAGGTCTTAACGAACCAAGCCGAAAAACTTTCAAAAGTGTCATACATGCTATTTTTCTGAAAATCTATTTAAGATTGTATAGTTACTTATAAAATAATTTTAGTCTTTGAGTTATTTACAATTCAGCTACTATAATGTGTGTCATTGATAGCTGAGGAATTCGTATGTTGCCAATTTGTTTGTAAAACATTTTGAGTTTTATAGCGTTTTGGTTAAAAGATTATTAGAGATATTTATTATAAATTCAGGTCAAATAAACGCTTCGGCCTTCCTCGAGTGTTAATGAAATTTTATATGAAGTCACTGTTTGTTGCAGTAAAACTAAACAAAATATGTACCTTTATATAAATGGTTTAGTCTCGTTTATGTTAATGATCTCATAATAATTCATTATCAACCGCTGTGATCTTCCGACCTGTGCATAAAATGCCCGTTTGTTATAATTCTAGTCTAATTAGAAAATGAATAAAACGTACACTTCACCCACACACAGCTCTTATTAAAACCAAACTTAACAAAATGAACGCTGTAAAGTTATTTCTTTAATCTTGCCTCTTAATTGTTCGGTCATGACTTAATTGTTCGGGTGTTTTCTTCATTTTCTAATTAGACTAGAA
>DWEI01005218.1:0-10996 GCA_018245875.1 Mysoria ambigua | reverse complement strand
ATGCAGAACATTCCCACGATTCACCGGTTACGTTTACGTCCCACTATGGAATAGGTGGTGAGCCTATTACCATGCATTGGGCACATCTCCAGACTCCGAACCACCACCAGAATTCCATTAGAAATTTTACTATTTCTAGTATTTCTAGTAGAAAATTTCTAATTAGAAAATATATATATTGATTTCCCTAAATTATTTATTTTTAAGTTTACCATTAAGTGTATTGTAAAATGTAATAATAATGATGAAGAAATCTTGAATAACTGAAATAAATATAAGATTAATAAGTTTTGGTATATTCTTCATGACATATTTAAGTTTTTAATAATCAAAGTATTAGTTGCTTCATATATAAGATAACTTACATGTGAATATGGTTAAGTAAAATTTGTGACCTACTTTCCATCCACAGGCCTATGTGGATGACCATAGTTACTTTATTTGAATATGATTACATGATCATAATATCTATACTCTATGTTCTATAATTATTATTTGATATAATAAATGACTATTTAATATATTTCTTTCCTCCCTATAGTAAGATGACATAATTTTTTAAGAACATCATGTGATTTTCTCCAAAGCCAATCCTTACCATTGTAATGATGTCATAATCATATGACAAGGTTCTGATGTCCTAATCAACAATTTTATGCTTCACCAACATTTGAACAATAGCCCTTTCCTGGTTATAGGGACATGATTGCAACATGCATAATGGTTTTATAATTGTTAACATAGGCATAGGAATTAGCCATATAATTAAAAGGACAGATATAACATATTCCCTATAAGAAATAATCCTGATTACAGTGATAATAATAATTTGTTCATGTCATGTGATGTTAAGTAACCATAGCCATCTATATTGCCTGAACTAAGAAATTGACTGAAGAAATGAAAATGGACTTCATATTAAATTGACCTATTTTATTTTTGCATTTACTCATCTCGTCTCTATCTATTCATAATGAATATTGTTTTTTTTTTATAAATTACGAAGATTTACTACAAAGTATTAATTCATAGGTCATTTAAGATATTCCGTATTTTTAATTCTTAAAGATATATTTTAGTACTGATCGCTATTGATTTGCTTAAGCTCTATAAGCAGACTTAATCACATGATCCAGTTATCAATCATGTGAGAACGGAAAACTCCTAACTTTACAATGTCAATTTAATATGTATTATTTTAACGGCTTTATTTGTAATTCGGGCAAATACACTGACTTTCCATTGTGTAGAGCGCGGACAATGCACTCGAAATGAATCTTTCAGTATCGATCGTGCAAAACCATTTTAAGTCTTCACGCCTCAAGATACGACCCAGTTTACAACAGACATGTGCTGTTATTAGAGGCTGTTATGGCGACCGTGATAATATCACGAGATGTGTCATTGGGCTTTCAATTACGTGTTACCAATAAGAAAAAAATGAAGTTTGCCACAATCGATCAGTCACATGACTGCTTCTATGCAAATCTCATACAACGCCCACCATTTTTTCAGCAAAAACCGCCGAAAACATCAATAGGTCTATGATCGGGCAGACCGTACATACATAAACGTAGCAACGACATATGCTCCAAGGCGCGGCTACTACTATATTTAGGATGCCTAAAATTAACAGCCCGACTCGTTATTTCATGATTTATCATTTATCTTCAACGGAAAGGAGAGCCATTCGAACACAAATCTCGTCATACTACCACATCTCAAAAAAATTTGGGGATCGATAAACGAACAGGGACAGCCATTTCAATCACTATACAGAAAACTTACCGCTAAAGATGATAGCAGACGCCGCCCCCATAACTCCAAAGAAAGGTCCATAGATGGGATTAACATCAGCGGTACTCATCTTGAAATGTGGTTAGGGAGTATTTACAGGTCCCAAATACTGTGATGACTATCTGCACACACTCACTCCACGGAACTATTTTAGAACAGACAAATATGGCCCAAGCTTTGCAGACTGGATAGAATGGGTCATATGACGCTTGATGTTCAAGGCAGTACTCGATATGCCCTAACTTCTGATTGGCGGTACTACGTCATATCCGAAATGCGCGACCAATCTTGAGCTAAAGATTTCGCAGTGGTATGACGTCGATCATTGATGTGGACCGCTGGCCAGCAAGTTTTTAATGCGCATGTGCTAATTAATCGTTTCAATACTTTTTATGTAATACAAATAATCGATTTATTAAGACCTTCAAAAATTTTAAACTGAATTAAGTACTTCATAATAAAATGTTACATATGTAGTTAAAAAAATCAATAAAGAGTAATTATACATGGTTTGTCATTTACCCATGATTGAAGTTGACTTCCGTTTGTTATTGCCAGTAATCTCGAGGCAATATATAGCGCGATATTTAATTTTTCTTTTTCGATATAAACAATAAATTTAGATCATTTAAATTTGTATAATGATAATTATGGCATTACCTTTTATGTAATAGGTTTCTATTGTGTACATTATTTATGATAATATGCTTTCCCATAGTTTTCTTTTATAAATTATTCGTAATTCATGTTTGATGAAAAATAAATGATGAACGTGAAAATAAATGATAATGATCGACAGAGATGTTTGAACTTAGTCAGGTACCCTTTGAGGTACCTGGTCTGAAGATATGTATGTACTAAGTCTTTGTGTTTATATTGTGAAAAAAAGTATTAATATCGAAGTGGTCAAAATTAAACAGTTTATAAAAAAACACTGTATTTATAACGTTAAGATGAGTGTAACAAGTTTGAATGGCAAATAAAGGATATGTGAGCTAAAAAGATTTTTTTTTTACTGATTGTTTTGATAAATGTAAACATATTTTTTAAATCACAGTATTGTATTTCTTGCGGTATTAACTCCTTCAGCAAGATTAAATTTTGTGTTCATTGAATATAATTAAGAAAGAAAGATTTTTATTATCTATATTTAAAATACTAGTAACATATGTCATTATGACAGTTTAATGTTTATTGCCTCCTTAAGTTTAAGGATTGTTTGAAGTTTTAAACTTTTATTAATTAAATTTACTACTTATTCAAAACCTTGTACCTATCACATATTTTATGAGTAACACTACATAATGTTTGTGGGCAATTAATAACAAGATATTTGAAAATGAAGTATAATTATAAGGTAAATTAAATTATACACGCATTTTTTGCGTATTACTTGTAAATTTCGCAATATCAATTCTCTGTGTTAATAAACAGTAATTGTAGTCAACTAGCTTCGTAGCTGATCGTGTCTAGAAACGGTAGTACATATTTGGGCTTAGAAAATTACTGATACATACTCAGCTGAGCTCTAGGGCGCTAGAGGTTAATTCTACCACGTGAGAATCCAAAGTATGTAAATCGGTCAGTGATTTAGGCATTCCTTTCCTAATTACGTTAAAAACAAAACATCTTAAATGACTGATGAAGTACAATGCAATGCAATATAAAATATAACGTCATGACAGTACACTTACGGAGTGGATTGAGAGCATCGTGTGCCGTATATCTATATCTTTAAAGTTTTATTTCCTCTAAACTTCAAAATGTATACCTATGATGGTATCAATTGTAATTGTATAATATGTATATTTGGAGCAATATTGTTACAATAAAATGAGTAGTATTTTTCATACAATAATAGCTCTTTTTATCACAAGATAGATGTGTTAACACTAGATTTTTGGACTGAGGCAATTGGACTCATTAAAAATGCAATAGATATAGATTTAGGTGATTTAATTAAGCCTTTGTTCTAAGTGCAATAAAAATCTTTGCAGAAAATTTATTCCAAAAACACAGTTTATATGTAAAAAAATGTTTTTCTAGGGTTGTTTTACATCTATTTCTTTTGAATTTTAGATGAGTCAAACTGACTCAGTGAACCTACTGTTAAAAATTGTACATAAAAAGATTACTTTTCAAAATGTGTTCGAAATGTCATTCAATATTTATTTTCAACATTAATTTTATTTTTATTCAGTTTCAAAACCTCTTGGGAACAGTGTATAGAAAAGGCGACATATTGTTTACACGAGATGGCAACAGTGTCATCAGTCCTGTGGGCAACAAAATCACCATATATAATTTGAAACAGTAAGTAAGCTACAAAATTTTTAAATCTCTCGTTTTGTGGACACATGTGCTTACTGTGAGGTCAATGTGCATCAACACATATAGTGTGGGCAAAGATGTGGGTCTTCATGACCTTTAAAATTAACTTAAAATTGTAGTATTGTATTGTAGGTGTAGTATTGGGGATTGTAGGTGTGATGTTCCATTTGTGTGCATGAATCTATTTTATTGCCTTAGCTTACCATGGCTCATAACCCACATTTTTCTCAATAATGTCAGGTGACAATTCCGGAAGGCAGAAAAATCTCAATAAGGAGTTTTTCATTATTTATTTAACAAATACCCTGTAGGCTTATTATGTTTTGTTGTGACTATCTTTCATTTATCAATTTTGATGATTACATAGATTTTCAATTTAGAATGTGAATACTTTTTTTCAGTAACAAGAGTAACACCTTACCTGTAGAAAGCCATTACAACTATACAGCCGTGGACATATCACCAAATGGAGCAATTCTTTTGGCTATCAATGAAAGTATGTAATCATCTTTATTACAATTATAACCTAAGTTCATTGTAATACATACAAATATAAATAGTTCTAGTGTTGATACAATATTTAATATACTTTATTGACATGCCTCCCCTTCTATGTACCACAAAATATAGACATGACAGAGAATTGAATATTGTATTCAATCAAAATAATTATGATTTTTAATTAATTAATTAATCAATTGATATTATATGTATAGTTAAATTTCAGACCAATATTTTTGGATATAGAAATATATTTCCCAGAGGATTCCTTTGTTGCATTTTATACAGTTTTAGATTAACCATATGTATAATTTGATGTGTTCTCATGTAATATTCTGAGTAAACAATGTACATTCTTATTACTTTTACATGCAACCTGAGAATACATTATTCAATAGATTACTTTCTATTTTGTGTTTTTTTCCCACTTTTATATATTTTGTGAACACATTTTACATAGTTTATAAATAACAGTTTAAAATTATACAGAAAAAATTGTGGGTGTGACAGACTGCACCCTTAATTTTTCACAGTGCAAGAAGACCAGTGTCTAATAGTGATATGATACAAAGATTAAGGTTCATGGACATTTTATATGCAATATTCTGTTAGACAAATTTATGTTTTCAAGCAACACATAAAATGTAATTTAAATATTTTATAATCGCCCGTTGCAGAGGGAGAAGCGCAAATGATAAGTCTGCTGACATGCACAGTGATACACACCTATAAATTCAAGCAGCAAGTTAATGCTGTCAAGTTCAGTCCCGATGGAAAATATTTTGCTGCATGTTGTGATGACACAGGTACTAATTACTGATGTGTTTTAAAATGCTGCATTCATTTTATTAACCTGTTTAGGTACTTCACTAGGGAGCTCACTGTCATGACGTTTTCACTTGTGGTTTATGAAAGAATTTGTATATTAAATCAATGGAAATAAACAATATACTCTCAATCTGTTACCCTGAGCTGCAATTCATTTATCCCCAATTGGTCTTACAGAGAAATTGGGAAGGGTGATGGAAGTGGCTATTCCAGAATGCCTCATAAAAATACTCTAATTGTTGATTAGTACAAATGTTTAATTTTTTCACTGGGAATATATTATTCTTTTAGCTATTAATTATCTCACAATTTTCATAATTCATTGTTAGATAGAAAATTAAAATAGTTTTAAAATCTTCTAAGAGATACTTCATGTTGGTCATATTTCTGCCAATGATGGGAACATTATTTTCAATTAAAATAAATTCAACAATTACTTTTCAGTATTCATAATGACAGCTCCAAGTAGCTTTACAGGTGAATTTCGGTCTTTTATCATGAAGCGAGTTTTCAAAAAAGCTCATGATGAAGTTACATGCCTTGATTGGTCATCATGTAGCAAATTACTTGCTGTTGGCTCCAAAGACACCACAACCAAAATATACAGTCCCGAATATTTGGACAACCTAAACATGTACTCTTTAAGTGGACACACAGATAAGGTTACAGGTGTGTTTTTTGAGAAAAATAGTTTGGATTTAATAACTGTTAGTAGAAATGGGCAAGTGTGCCTTTGGGAGGCCAGCATTGATGCAGATGACTTGGTTACTTCTGAAGTTCAAATTTCGCATGCCAAGAGACGGAAGCTTCTTAAACAAACTACTTTGGTACCGGATGAGGTTGATGAACAGAATGTCATCGAGAAGGATAAGGAATATGTGAGTAATTTAGATGTATTTCATTTTTCATATTTGTGAACTCAACATTCTTAGTTACTGTAACCTTTGTTATTATAATTTTTCTATTGGTACATATGTCATATGATCACTGGTACCTCACTAGAATGCAATTATAAACATATTATAAGCAGCAAAGAGTATAATTATGTACATCGCTCAGAGTGGATTCACACTGACTGTAGTTTTATCAAATCAGATCTCATATGTAGTTTACTGTGTAGGTACTGTATAGTGGTGATGTAACTATTATGATTGCATACACTACTAGACACCATGTAGTCATCAGCCTATCGTAGCTCACTGCTGGACATAGGCTGGACCCAAGTTTCTCACACCACATTTGGTGTTGTAATTAGGCGACCAGGGCTCGTAGATATGTCTAGGCTTTGCCATCTAGAAAGTGTGTTACAGTTAATACCATTGTTTCATTTTTCAAATTACCATAAAGTTACTCTCACAAAGTGCATGCACAGTTGGTTATATCATTGGCTAGCAAGCAAATGACCATATATTATTATAAAAGTATATTCTAGGAGAGTGATAGGGAAGAGTCGACAGTCGAACCAGACAAAGTACCAGATGAAAAGAAGTTACATTATAAGAAACTAGGACGTCACTACATAGGAGATGCTATCAGAAATGCTAGTCACAAAGTTAAATTGACTGCAGCACAGTACCACAAGGCAACAAAGATGTTAGTTACAGGTGAGTTATTTTATAGAATAATAATAATAGTGCTGTATTTAATCCATGATGATTACATAATGTGTGTATAAAATAATAAATGTGTGTATAAAAATACAAGCCTTCATCATGGATTACCATTATGAAGGCTTGTATTTTTATACACACATTTATTTCTTAATAACAGTAATTTTAAATGTATAATACATACACTTAGTAAATTTTCATTTTCACATTTCAGGCTTCTCCAATGGCATTTTCTTTTTGCACGAGATGCCAGATGTTAATTTGATACACACATTAAATATATCAGAACATAGAATCAGCTCCATCGCTATGTCAAATCAAGGAGATTGGATTGCTTTTGGATGCCCTAATATTGGCCAGTTGTTGGTGTGGGAGTGGCAAAGTAAGTGGATTATTTTCATCTGTGTATTTTTTTAGTGGACAAACTATTACAATCCATGTGCATCAACCAATTTGAGTATCATTGTAACTTAGACTTTAATGATATAATAATGGATAGACTTCATTAATATAATATAATGATATAGACACTAATGATATTTTGATATTCATTGCTAGCTAGCAAAATACTCAATGGACAGTGGACTGAGGCAGGCCGATGACTAAGGTTATGATTAAATTCGTTAGTTTCAGTTGCCCTTCAATATATTGTTATGTAGTGAAACATTGCCTATTTCAGGTGAGCAGTATGTCATGAAACAGCAAGGTCATTCTTTGGATATGACCTGTTTAACATACTCCCCGGACGGGCTGTACATAGTGACGGGAGGCTACGACGGTAAAGTCAAAGTGTGGAACACCACATCAGGGTTTTGCTTCGTGACCTTCAGTGAACACAAATCAACTGTGACCAGTGTTGTGTTCAGTGCGAACAAGAAGTTCTTCGTATCAGCATCTCTAGACGGCACTGTCAGGTGCTATGATTTAGTAAGGTACATGAGGTTTAATTTTTAATACTTTAGCAATACATTTATCTTTAAAACCAGTATATCCTTTGACTATATTTGCTATGGGATAAGCTGAATGCCAAATATCTCGATCCTTATAGACTGGACTTCTTCTGTGTTCATCACTTTTTTCGTAGTCTATCTATTAAGTATATTAATAAAACTAATTGTGGCTGTTGTCAATTTGCCTTTTTCACATTGATGTTGTACATGATCTAAAAACAATAAGAGTGAAATGGTCTGGTCAAAACTCTATACTTGTTTTAAATGAAAATTGTTTCTTAATTGCTGGCTAGACTGCCTCGTTGGTTGTGTTGGTTGCAACTGTGACTGTCGATCGGGACATCCTGGGTTCAAATCCCGGGTCGAATACTACAAAACTTTCTAATTTAGATTTAATAGTAGTTGTTCGGAGTCTGGATATGTGCCCGATGTATGGTAATAGGCTCACCACCTATTCCATAGTGGGACGTAATTATAACTAGTGAACTGTGGTAGTGTTCTGCATTCCTCTGCCCACCTCTTCTGGGATTACAGGCGTGACAGTTACGTTTTGTTTCTTAGTTTATGCAATGTTCTTTAATTTCATAATGCTTTAACACTAGCCACTCAGGGTATTCTAGTGTGGGAGCCAGCAACTCAATATATTGTTGACGGTCGAAGAAATATGTAACACAAAGGTATATTGTGAAAAGAAAGGATTAAAATGAAGCATGATGTAAACAACACGATTGCAGATACCGCAACTTCCGCACGCTGACGTCACCGAGCCTGGTGCAGTTCAGCTGCGTGGCCGTGGACTGCAGCAGCGAGCTGTGCGCGGCGGGCGGCCAGGACGTGTTCGAGATATTCGTTTGGTCCATCAAGTTCGGCAAGCTCTTGGAGGTGACGCACTTGTTACTGCCGTTTCGATTGCCATCACAATTAATTCGTTCGATTTGTCGCGAGGCTGCAGGAATCGCGATCTCTATAGGTACCCTGTAAAGGGCTTACTTTTATTAGTAGAACAGAAGTCACTATGTGTATGGGACTAAGGGTCACTCTACACTGCATCATAACTAATCGATTTTCAAAAACGTTTGTTACTGTCCTCAGCGCACAGAAATCAGATATTTGTTGGGACAGGGTAAAATTATACTGAATATTTTTATTTCACAATCTATTTCCTTCTTGGTTTTTTCTGTTTTGTTTTTTGTTTTATTTTGATATATTTAAAGTTGCGGTTGAAACTTTTTATGTCCAGGTCTTAGGAGGTCACGAAGCGCCGGTGTCGAGTTTGTCGTTCAACCCCCACCTGGGCAGCTCCAAGCTGGCGTCCGCCGGCTGGGACAAGACGGTCCGCCTGTGGGACTGCATAGAGAGCAGTTCGGAGTGCGAGGTCATCAGACTGACTTCGGATGCTCTTCAGGTGGTCTTCAGGTCCGACGGGGAAGAGGTACACAGAACTATTTAATCTATTTCAAAAGTTAAAGTTTAATATTCGAGTTCAATGATCTTGATATCCAAATTTTTATAGTTAGTGTTCTTTTTGAAAAAGTAAATTATTGTTTCGATCAAGGTTGACAGGTACACGACAGATCAGTTAGATTTAATAATGAAAAATTTATCTTTTTATCTATATGTATTACATTAAATATAGTAGATAATCATTATTGACGTGTACGACAAATTGAACAACATAAGGTGGCAGCAGTGCCACCCCCATGTGAATATGTTTTATATTCGGTATAACAGAGGCCAAACTAATTGGTCGAAGAAGTATTTCGACACGGTCCGACGGAGAGGCCGGTCACATCTGTGGCGGAACGGTATCCTTCGGAGTACAGAAACGGGTTGGGTACGAGCAGCTGGAGATCGCGTTCAGTGGCGCGCTAGTAGATTGGCCAGCGTATGACCACGACGAGGTATAGGCGGCAGTAGCCACTTACCATCAGGTGGACTGCATGCCTGTCCTCTACTCCCTTATTATATAAAAAAAAGGGTCAGCGTGGCCGGACGATGTGCTTCTTGTGTTGTAGGTGGCAGTGTCGACCCTGGACGGACAGATCACGTTCTTCGACGCGAGCACGTGCGGGCAGACGGGCAGCGTGGAGGGGCGCGGCGACCTGGGCGCGGCGCGCGCCGACGCCGACCTCGTCACCGCCGCCACGCTGCTGAAGACCAAGTGAGCTCGCCTTGTTATTGGTTCATTTATAGCGTCGCCGAGCTACCGACGTCCGAAGACGTAGGCGGGTGAGTGTCCTGCATTCCCACGTTTCATTTGTTACATTTCATTGGAAAGCAATTAAATTGAAATCAGGTTGTTACATAAAAAGTAAATGTATACAGATTGTCAGAGCGACTTGTTGCAATGAAGTCGTACGAAACGTAATTAAGCCGAGAATTGTAGAAATTATATTACGATTGAATAACGGCGGTTAGCAGGAAAATCTGTGTCGCTTACTAACAAAATATTAAGCCGCCTTTGGTATAATTGCAGGGCGTTCACGACCATTTGCTACTCGGCGGACGGCAAGTGCATCCTGGGGGGCGGGAACTCCAAGCATGTGTGTCTGTACAGCATCGAGGAGTCTGTGCTCATCAAGAAATTCGTCATCACGCAGAATATGTCCTTGGACGCTGTCAACGTAATACTAATAATATTTTTTCTAGTACTAAATAATATACCCGTATACTATGTTATAAATAGTTTTATACCTGCTATTGTCATAGAACAAATTAAACTGTAGAAAAGGGTTTGAAGGCTGCAGGTATATTGTTTTATGATACAAAAATTGAGAACTGCACCAAAACTGAGTTCGATAATAAAACTGAGAACTGCACCAAAACTGAGTTCGATACTAAAACTGAGAACTGCGCCAAAACTGAGTTCGATACTAAAACTGAGAACTGCACCAAAACTGATTTCGATAATAAAACTGAGAACTGCACCAAAACTGAGTTCGATACTAAAACTGAGAACTGCACCAAAACTGAGTTCGA
>DWEI01005217.1:0-10996 GCA_018245875.1 Mysoria ambigua | reverse complement strand
ATGAAATTTGTTATAGAATTCCAAGTCACAGAATTAAGGTATTCAACTCGAAAAGTACCTACACGCTGCATGCGTTTCTGAATACCTCATTGTGAATCTCCCTGCGTATTCCAACAATGTCTCCAAGCATGAGCACCCACTTCGACATGGTTAGCACAGTGCACGTAAGCAAACCGTTTCAGACTGCAACCACGTTAGACCTATAATAGTACGGAGCTCGACGTCAGATGGCGCTGTCACGTTCTCCGCCGCCGAACCACGTGACCGGAATTGAAAATCGAATCGAAGGGAGTTTTTAAACCTCTCTAGCTGGATTCCGAAGGCTTTTTAGCAAATATAACTGGATTGTGACTTGAATAAGAGGCAATTGTTGGAACGCTGCAGCTGAATAAAGAGTTTGTTAGAGCGGTGGTGGACGTTTCTGCGAGAAAATCAAAATTGAACGAATTGGTTGTTTGCATTTTATAATAATTTTTGTCTAACTCGTTTACTCATTTGCTAACTCATCTAATACAGCTGGACTGATAAACCATACCAACGCTCACAGATATAGAATAAGAAGGATAAATTTGTAACATAATACTCAAGTTGTGTGAACACAAAAAGATGAATCAATTAAATATACACAATAAAAACGATATGTGGAAATGATTACAACGTCTGAATCATTCAATAGACCAATAAAACTAGCAGCATTTGACTTCTTTGGCTATAATTGCTACATATTACTCTATAATTATGTGGAGTACCTGTATAGCAAGTTGGAATACAATCATTGATCAAATAAAAACAGGTCTGAGGTAAAAACAATTTGTAGATATAACAAAAACATTAGAACAATTTTTTTCCCAGGTGGAAGAAATGTTCAGATATTTTTGTGGAATAAGGAAAAATATTAGAGATTACCAATAATAATAGAACAACAATTTTAAAGGTAGGCATAAAAGTTAACTGCCAGCATAAATGCGGGACAAAAGCTTAGACGAAACTCAAGTTTATGACCGACAAAAGTCTTCTGTTTCGATATAACATTTAAATTTCGTTGGCCCAAAATGTTCATAACTTCGCCACCCCATCGCCGTACTAACACTCAAAAATAGAACAAGAAAAATCATAACACGCTCGAGTACGCGATACATTTCTTCATATCCTTCGTATTTCGAATGAAAAATGCGCAAAGAGTTGACTGCTCCAAACGACTCCTTTCTTACACCCCCAAAGGGGGGAACTACAAATCCGCTGGAGCGGGACAACGCCACGCGAGCGAAAGGGACGACTGGCTAAACCCGAAAAGATGGATGGTACACACAATGTCACTGACGCTACACTGAAATTGTATATTTTATATTCGGTATAAAAAAGGCTGCCACAACATACGATATTAAAAAAGCGGTCCGTATGTGAAATATTTTCATCGTACAGTAGTTATATTGTTGAAGAATTTAATCTTGCGATGACATAGGATGAGTGGGTACTTAAGTAAAGGATTATTGGAATGTCTCCGGTTTGGATTTTTCATGTTGAGATTTTTCGCGGGTAATAATAACGCCAGACTCAATTTTGTCCTGGTTAACGACGTGTGGGATTTGATCAGGGATTTTGTACCTTAATATCGACTATTGTTCCCATTTTGCGCTGAACAATACAAAAATGGGTAGACTTAAAAATTTTGGCAGGTTCTAGAATTTTCGCAAAAGCAGATTTCTAATATTTCCATTTGATTTCCTTCTGCATGAATATATATTATCATGATTCGATTCGCAGAGAGCGACGTTCAAAACACATTGATGTATGAGGTGATGCAGATTCAGTCCTTAGGGTACCATGTTAAGATTGACAACAGGTGACTTCCGGTTTAGTTCCATTTAACGACAGAGGTGAGTTTGTAGAAGGGCGAACTGTTGAAAACAGCAAAGTCTATTCTATAGAAAATTATTTCTTATATATAAAGTCAATGACATAGCAATGTCGAGACAATCTATACATTGTTATTTCTATAAAGATTTATAGTGATTTAAGAAATTAGGTAATCGATAGAATGGCCCGCAGTTATCTATCAATACTGGTCACGTTAAAGCCACGTACCGTGACGCACATAGTCAGCACAATAACACGTCGTGAAACATTATTAGAAATATATCAAGTAATTCTCAATCTGTCGAGTATTTGTCGCAAAATGATCCAAGGAACACGAAGATATACGATTTTTTTTACATAATAAAGTATGTCTTACAAATAGCCAGATAAAAGTTACAGTATCGTCTGAACATTCGTTTGATTTCACCTATCACTATTCCTCCCCTCGTCAATAACACACACACACACACACACACACATAGACACGTACACGCACACGCAAGCATCTACGCGACACGTATAGATACAGGCTCGTAATCTTCAAAGGGAAGATCATCGAACCGCTCGGCGAAGGAAATAGCCCTATAAGCTTATCGCGTCAAGCGCTTTCTGATGTTTATGGAAAACATGACGTAGGTACATATAAGAGTACCTTCCTAAGTACATTGAGGTTATATTCAGCCTTCACATTGGATTAAGTCAATGTGAGCCTAGAAAAGTAATAGATGGTGAACATATATCTTTCAAATGTACAGCTGCATAATGTAAGTAATGAAATACAATAATTTTCGTCTTTGTAAAGTCATTCAACGGTACCAAATTTAACCACAGCGAAAGTAATCAAAAGGTAAATACATAACATCACACCGTTAATCCCCGAAAAGGCAGGTAAGGTGTAATATCTACATTCGCATATTTCATCAGTTACGTTTACGTCCCACTATGGAAGAGGTGGTGAGTTTATTGGCATACATCGGGCACATATCCAGTTTTTACGGATCACATGAAAATAAGAGAAATAATTACGATTTCAAAAGGGATGCATGAAAGGAGCCTCCCCGAGCGGCGACTGCGTTTAATTAATTGAACGCATACTGCCCGGCGCACCCTGGACTTGGCGACTGATCCTAATCCTCTCACCACGACGGCTGGTCGTACATAATCAGCTGTCGGCTCGACGAAGAAGCAGAAGGAGAACTTGTAACAAATACATTTTTGGTTAAATTTAAATATAAGTAAATATACGAAAATACATGAGCTATTATTATAGATTGAGCGCCACTGGCTTATTATTTGCGAGAAAATATTACCTACCGAATTTATTTGCACTTTGATCTACATTATCTTTACAACACTTTCGAAATATTACAAAATTTTTTCTTTGCAGTCGAAATAGAAAAACACAAATCAATTTTTAAAACAAGTTAAGATAACTTCTACAATACACTTTTGTCCAGGTGGACATGTACCTAGATACGAACGACCGGACACAAGAACATATTTTTAAAAATGTATGAGAAAACAGCGTACAACTCGGTGTTATTAAAAAACGTTGTTATCAAGTAAAGGAGGAAGGTTGAGTATGACTGTTTAGATTATCACCGACATCGCCGTCCTCCGAGTAAGGAAATAGCCCTATAAGGTTATCCGCGGCTCACGCTAAGCGCCTCGCCCGGTTGAGTGTTGTATCTACGATGATAAATGTGTTACCGCGCTCGCTGTAGGCTTGCATGTGACGTACGAAAAGTTCATGCATTTGTAAGCGCTTTGCGAAAATTGTACATTGCAAATTTCAAATTTAGAATTCTGCTTGGAAACAACTAACACAATTCGAACGTTTACTTTTTTTTAAAGTCGTTCATGCAATCGATTGTGCAAATGCTGTGCAGTGACATTTTTGACGGATACTGTCAATATAACAAAATGGCGGACAGACTATCAGAACTGACTGCATTAGATTCTTAGTGTAGATTAAAAAAACTATACGTATATGTGGTTATGAATGTTTTATTTAGTTTTTCATATTTGCATTAATTCAAATTTCATGTTTCAATTATTTAAGTGCGATCAGTGAATATCCTGTTTTATTGCAATATAGAAGTACTTCACTTCAAACTTTCTTATATTACCTATATTTATATAGTATTAGGTAAACAGGGCAACATGAATGAGGGCGTAAAAAATTATATTCAACAAGAATATTTTTTAAATCCAGAATGCTATTTACATATTTAATTTGTTAAATAATTAAATATCGAATTTATACTCGCGAGCGAGTTACTATTTGGAAGGCTATTTAAGATTCTTTATAAAACTGTTAACATATTTATATTCATAGATTCAAATGTTTTTAATGTACGCATCTAAATTCTACATCTCAAGCATGTAACTTGAGACCGGCGACGAGTTTTTTTTATATTCGTCAAATAAATTACATCTAACTGTTCACTTCATTATACTTTTAATGGCCGTAAATCAAAATTAAATACAACTCGAAATGTGAAAAAACTAATAGACAAATAGACAATATAAATATAAAGCGGTGTTAGTTGAGTCGTTAAGACTGCAGTCACTAGCACCGAGGATTTGCAGTTGAAATCAAGTCGTATCACTATATAAAACTAAACTCATTTTAAGGTTATTGTTGGTTCAATATTGATTAATAACTTTCACTTAGTACAACGGTGAAGGGAACCATCGTGAAGAAATTTGTACGGTTCAAAGAGTATTTCATAATGACTATAGTTATCTTTAGAGGAGGATTCTGACTGGAAGTGGAATAAATTTCTATGAAAATAGAACCTATTATTTCTATGAAAATAGTACCTACAGGTTAAATCCTATAAGTTGTCTCGGTTACCGATTATTGCATTATTAACCTTATAGGTGAAATAAACAAAATAGAAGTTAAACTAAACAGCTTAACCGTTATTATATTCGCAATAACTGCAAAAGCAGCGAAAGGAAACTTCGAGACAATATTCCACTTTATTTAACTATTCTTGTCTATGGATAAATGATGTAATGTCTGTGATGTTAAAAAACGTTAAATACTTACTGTTATGCTTCTAATGCTAACGGATGTGACGTCACGACCGCGCTCCGTGTACCAACATAAAGGTATTTGAATATTAAAACAGGCATTGTTAGGCAAATTAAAGGGCAGATGCAGCATCCCCGTCGCACGCATCTAATTGGGTTGCATTTGCATCATAATGCATATAATGCGGCAGCGTAAAGCTGAAGCTTTACCTTTGATTTTGGGTCAAATTTGAAAAATTATTCGCGCTCGGTACCAATCCCATAACGCTTGGAACGTAATATTTTGTCGTTAATGGTGTGAGCAAAATGACTATGGTGAAATATAATCTTATATCGCTAAAATTTGGAATACAAAAATAAAACTGTAATAGGTAATCTTTCTCAGTCAGTATTTCAATATGTATACCTACATAACAACTTTTATGTTACAAGGCCGTCAACAACCAAAAATACTGATTATAACAATAATAATATCATATAATATAATGTTTATAGCTGTTGAGTTTGTAAAATCAATGCCCTTATACTCTGCCTTAACAGACATGCAAATATTGTTTACATTATAAAATATCAACAAAAAGTTACAGTGGTCAGCTAAATGTCAAAAGATACATTAAACATTAATATAAACATTAAAAATATTATTAGCAATTGTTAATAACACCAATTATCGACACAAAACAAGTTGCCCAAGAAATACATAACTACACACAAATACAAGTTTCATCACAAATTGATTCCTTTCCCACATTATTAACAAATCATTCATATTTTAAGCTGTGTGCAAAATATTCTTTTAAACCATAAAAACCGCGTTCCAATGGCCACGTATGGAGTTGTCTTTTTAACATCATTCTCGGTAGGTCTTTAAATTTATTGCGTAACATATTGACCATGTTAATTACTGAGATAAATGTTTTTCTTAATCATGGATATATTATATCTAGGAATATTCAGGTAATGTCTATTATAACGCCATGCGATTCGAGTTGAGTGAAGCTCGAAATGTTCTGGATGGTCTTTTACAAACAAGCATACATCCCTCATACACATTTGATCACCTTCTTCTCGTCGAGTCAACAGCTGATCATATGCGATCAGCGATCGCGGTGAAAGGATAAGTCGCAATGTCCAGCGTCCACTGGGCAGGCTCCTTTCGTGCACCCCTATAGCAATGAATGGCAATACAAAATAACTCTAATGATATTTTTCCTTTGCTGTGTTAGTACAGAACAAAAAATATTAAAAAGAAATTATAATTTTAAATTTACTTAGTTTACAATTTGTCAAACGAGACCGTATTGAAACTATATCAAATATCGAGAACGTGAACTAAGTACACACGATACAATATTATCCATGTGTCGTGATAAATACACTATGATTGATTGTAAAATAATATCGGGCAGCTGAGAACTACATCGCAATAAACAATCTACTGTTGCCCATAGACCTTAATTAGTGTTATCGCACCCTATTCTCGATTAGACGCGTCCAGTTCCCGCCTGGACTCGTCGTATAATTTCTAACGGTGACGAAATATAGGGTACGTAACATCACGCCTGTAAATTCCCGAAGAGGTAGGCAGAGGAGTGCAGTACGTATACTTCCACATTTCAGCAGCTCCGCTACGTCCAATGTAAACTACGTAAAATATAATGTAAAATAGTATAAAGTAACAGTAATACCTAATACGGCTGTTCTCATGGCGGGGAACGCTCATAAATCCTTTGTTACACCGTCAACGGCACGCCTAACTAACGTCCGCTCTATATATGTGTCATAAATACGTAAAAGTAAAAGAACAGTATTTATACTGTTGCAGAAATGTTATCTAGTTTTATGTTTATTGCTATTAGTTTAACTTTAATATACTCCGATTTATTATAAAACAATGAGAGGTAAATTATCGGTTTGTAAAGTTCAGCAAAGTGCGTAAAGTATCTGAATGTCAAAAATATTTTTTTAGTGGCGTGCCAGTCGAAACTTGGCTTGCTGGCTGCTGTGCGCTCGGTTACGTATAAATGACCCGAAAGCGCCGCGAAAACGGCGAAAGGCATTCATTTGGCGCAACAATTTCGAATTACCGAAACCGTCTGCGTCTATAACAACGCTTAAGATTAACCATTATGTTCTTCCGACTTGTACCATCATTATCACTCCTACATTCTATATTCAAATAAAAACGGAAACGCCACATTTTCTACACCGCATCGCGGGAAATATATTCGTTGGCAGAGCTCCACGGGGTGTGCGAGCGAGTCGGATAGATAGTTTGGCGCATAAAATAAAGATCCATCAGAGCGGGATGACAACGCGTTTATTGGTTCCACCGCGTAGTTTGTGGCTATCGCTCGGGCCAAGTTTGATGTAATTTTCTTGGCGCGAAGTGCAACGACTCCTTGGAAAATATATTGACGATGCAGAAACGGTTATCGACGATATTAATAATATTGTACTCAACGAGTAT
The DNA here is from genome assembly GCA_018245875.1 of Mysoria ambigua. Classification (NCBI taxonomy): domain Eukaryota; kingdom Metazoa; phylum Arthropoda; class Insecta; order Lepidoptera; family Hesperiidae; genus Mysoria; species Mysoria ambigua. Next base: position 3,627 of record DWEI01005217.1, on the reverse strand, counting down.
GTTGTTACGTGGCTTTATTGCGCGGTTTTATACGTTTTTACATAGAGAAAAAGGAACAGTTCCACACATTATGTCAGAGTGCTTCATATGAAAAAAAGCAAACGTTTTAATTTGTTTTAAAAATATTAGAATTAACTAGCTGATTAAATAGTTGCTTAAAATCGGAATACGTTCTATTCTAGAACACATATTGCTGCGTAACGATTGTCCAAGTTAGCTTAGTATTAAGCATGGTAGTTATCTTTAAGATAAGATGAATAATATAGATTGAACCATTGAAAAACAGGAACCGCTGGCCCAGATCGCCGATATGATATCCGACCATTAATAACATTGTTTACATGTATTTTGCTTAACGACTTGCGTTGTTGTGTCATTTAGATATTATTAAGTTGATTAGATATTATTAAGTTGTTTAATCCTTATACCGTTTTGATATAAGATTCGCTGTGGAATAAACTCGTTAGGGTGATATCTGCTAAATTTGAGAAATTGGGGTTGATTTTGTTATTTTTTTTGGTTGGTTGATTGAACCTTGCTACTTAACTTCGTAGGCTTTTGTTAACTTTATTCATATTTTTTACTAGTTTTGTGAACCTTATTGATTAAGGCTCTGATTCTTTTGTTAACTTTTTAGTTATAATTGATCAAATTTCTGTTTTAGTGTTCATGCTTCTGTCAAAGACAATTAACTTAAGGGGTAACAAATTAAATAGGTGCTGATTGGATGTATTGACTGTGGTATTCCTTTATAGATAATAATAATAACCCATAGCATTCTATAAAAAGTGTAAAGTTTGTATACCCACGTTTAACCAGTCAGGCAAAACATGGAGATACCTCATCTTCGCTGAGCCGACCAACGTCCAATTGTGGAACCATAAAAGACTACATGACGTTGTGTGTCACTACTATAATGAACGGTTGTCTTTGAAATGAACATTGCCAGTCAGTTATGTACCGCCTAATAAGGATATAACTCTGTATAGACATGAACGAGACTCTCCATACACTATCTCACAAAAGGAAATAAGGACCCCGAGATCAATACTCACTCGCTTTATGCCACACATGTGTCATACGACGGGCATCGGAACAGGAGAACCGTGGAGCCGATGTCGTTTGAAATGATACTTCTCAAGTATATTGAATACAGTCGTTTTACACGAAAAGAGTTGTAAATTATCAGCAGATAAATGTAAGTGACTTTAATTGTGAATCTTTGAATGAGACAGTTCATATCGATCTTTTTGGTTGACACCAGATGTTAATAAGGGCTCTTTAACGGAAATACAGAAGTACCTACATGACAAGCCGCAGTCAAGACAAGCCTTAATATTGACTGATAGAGCCTGATGATAATTCGTTGGTTAGATTCAATCTATAATAGGATCGTTAACATCGGCTTCAGCTGAACTATTCCGCATGTTCGATTGACATGTCGTATCGAGTCCGGCCGAGCCGACTCCACCCCACCCAGCGTATTCCGTGATAGATAATATGTTGTTACTCGTGCGGGGCCGCGTTGTCAAAAGCCACCCGGGAGGACGGGCGGCGCCGCCAGGGCTTCGGAAACCATCTCCGATATCTCACGGAGTGTGTTAACAAACGACAAAAATTGTTTCAGCCGGCCAAGTAATATATTGTGTTGAATTCAATGATTGTAGGATGGTTTTATTGATTGATTTGCTTTTGATATATTTCGATTAGTAGAACGTTTGGGTAATGAGAGATATGAGAGAGCTTGAAACAAGAAACAAAATATGCAGTACATAAGGTCTGTAAGAATAGAGATTGACACTCGATACCCCCTATCTACCTCATAAGGGACCCGGCCTGATGTTATAATAATAATAACCGTCCAGCAAAAATATTCATTTAACAACATACATCTATTGTTTTTGGCCTCTTGTCGTGAACTTCGTTCAGGTCACTTAGCAAATGGTTTCTGCAAATGTTCCTCGGACGATTAACTTTTGTGTCGCTTTAATTATTCTTGTTGTCGGAGTCCAATAATTGAATTAGTTATAGCAGCTTCGGATGGGAATATAAAATCTAAATTTGATAAGCTCAAAATTGTATGGATATACCCTTATTTGTGTTACATTTTTAACAATAAGTATACTGAATCAGAAGAACATCTTGTTTCGACGAAGTTGGACTCCATTGTGTTCTTTTCATTTCAATATGGACAGCAGATACCTTTGCTGCCAAATAGCACTGCTGTTGTTATTATATGCTTACTATATATAGTTTAAACTAAAGTGGCCAGCACAAGAGAAATTCCGATTTAGTCCTCACGGTCAGCCACCTAAGTTTTGACTTCAAGAAGAACTATAGTTTCATTTTACATAGGCTTATAATAATTTACAGCTGCTATGAATTGAACACAAAAAAAATATTTCTAACTTTACATTATCATTCAAATCTCGACGGCTCTAATAATGCAACCCTTAGGAACCATTAGAATGTTTAGAAACCTCGAGAAACATCTTAACCTGGACAAAAATTCTGCCAATTTCTCCTATTTCTCGTCAATCGACACGTTCCAGAAAAATCCTGAATCTATATCATAGAAGTTACGAAGTGAAGCAGTAAAGTTCATTTCTTATCACCGAATGGCGGCTGTGCAGGTTAAAAACGCAAAAACCACATTAGATGTGTTCGGAAATAAACACCTCGCGTAGAATATGAGCAGGAATAACATATTTTATTTATATGTTGATTCGAAGTGCGAAGTAGTTGCTTGTTCGTCTGAAAAAGGTTGCGCGCCGTGTGTGAGCGCAGCGAGAGCGTTTTCGCACGTACCGTATGCACCCGCATTGAACAATGAAGATTTAAAAGGCCTATTATATACTGACACTAATATCGAATTGAAACGAATATTTCATCTATAGAAATTTCAAGTAAGTATACTAATAAAATGTATGAGACTTAGTAATTAAGTGAAATATTTATATAATATTTTTTTACTTATGTTAACTGTGTTAATTCGATGGGAATGAAATGTAATAATGATATCAGCTTATACTGGTTCCCAACTCTTCGTAAGGCAGCTTAAAGTTTAGGAAACCGGCGTGCGTCCGTTGTGATGATATTGAAAGAGCATGGCATTTCTATAATAACAAAAACCGCTTCGCTCGCGACGCCGCTACCGATACACACCGACATAAGGTCGGTTCGCAGACAAATATATTGTTGGCGAAAGTTCGCCGCGACTTCTGGAGTGGTTTCTGAACTTACACAGTCATAAGTTGCGCATCCAACGACTGTGAATATCTTATTTTATTTATAACCTCTTTAAACGAAACTTGGCCCGCGAACTCCGCGATGTGGGGCCATTTTATTCGGAAGTTTTCGCCTTAACTACTTCACATGTTGAATTGTGGGCGAGTCGGTAAGTCACTTCCGGCATGTAATAATGTCGTAGTTAAGTTCACCTAATAGGTTCGTGTTGTATGCAATTTTTATGAATCATATCATCATGACATATGTTTCCGCTGAGGAGTGTTTCTTATAATCGATAAAACATTTCCGATTGCAAATTCCTTATTTGGTAGATAGAGCGTGGTTTTTTTGTGAATACGTAAGTTTCCGCCTGTAATCCCTGCGCTCAACGTACATTTA
>DWEI01005216.1:0-10997 GCA_018245875.1 Mysoria ambigua | reverse complement strand
ATCATTTACAACAAGGAGTGAATAAGACTCCTAAAGTTTTTAAACTCGTGTTATGTGATTTGTTTATGAATCCTTACTGACTTTTCCGCTTGTTGTAAAGCTTTAAAACGTTCCTTAAATTTTGTTACTAATCGTCAGCCATCACTACGATAAATTATAGTATGTATTTGCTACAATTTAACATACATTAAACATTTCATAGTGCACGTACCTGCAAATAATGCAATGCAATAAATTCCCGGTTCACAGCAATTACAGAAGCTGTACAGTTATTGAAGTAAGCGTCGAATATACTTTCAAAGCTGTGGAACTCGGCGTCGGCGATTTGGGTTACCACAGTGGCCCGAGTACCCTGGGTCGGACCAACGCGCATCTCGCAACTCATCTGTCCACCTGGAGCTGCTTCCATCACAAAGTAGGGTAGAGCAACTGGCTTCTTCTTGTCCACATATGAGAGCAAGACTTTATAGCCACCAGGGGACACAGAACTAAATGACAACGAGTGGCCCAAAACCCAGTTGCTGCTTGAACCTTGCTTCACGGAAACATTGGCGCCTTCGAAACACTGCGGCAGTCTATGTCGTGCAGCGTTGTGTATATAGCGAAGTAAACCTGGATACGTGGCGCTGTCCGGTAACGCGTCAGGGTCTCTTCCCCTTTCATTGGTCCGGCCGATGCGGGATCCCGACACTCCCGCACCCGTTTTTCCGCGATCGCTTGCCGTAAACTTAGAACTTTCCGGAACACAATAGCAGCTCTTACGAGGCGACGGTGCATCGCCGCCGGCACTTTTGTCAATATCACACGGAATTATATCCGACTCCTTTCTCGGGGAGTTCGATTGGGAACATGGATTCGATTTTGCGTGTAACGTCTCAAACATTACCACTCTTAACATGTTTGAAAACGGTCTCGTTGTAAAGAACTTTGCTGAACCATCACTTGTATTCATTTTAGTTTCCTTTTACTGTTGTTTGTATATGTTTCAAAACTTAATAAAAATAGTCTATAACGCGAAAATATATCAATCCGCATGTCAAAATGTTCAATTGTCAATCATATGTACTATTATTTTTAAAATAAGAATATTCTTCAAATATTATTATTAAAATTGTTGTAGTTAAAAAGATCACCGAGGTGCCAATTTGTTCGTTAGCTTAGATATTAGTGTGGACATTTCTTACGGATTGAAGACCACCGCTTACTTAAAGCTGTTTTTTGATGGCTAAAGACAAACGTAAGGAAGGAGGCCAACATCTTCAATATGTCCTGAATATGCATCTTAACGACTGTATCATAAACTCCACTCGCTGAGAAGAGCTTGCAACACAGAAGTTATACAATTCACAAAAGTCATATAAGTCAGAAGTCATATAATGAAAGTAGTAGATATACTTATCTAACTTACTAATCTCTTCGGACAAAGTTCACCATATTATTATGATAGAACTTCACTTACAGGTAAGTTTGTTTAATCACAAAATAATTCTATAATAATGGAGATACAACTCGATGGGAAAATAATGTCGGGGCGTTTCCTCACTGAACACTCTATTGTAGTGTGTTTTAGGCCGTATGAACTTTTTTTATATGGATCTTTATATGAATTACCTTCTTTATACATGTATACTACTTTCAGATACTTCTATTGTACTTAAAAATAATAACTATAAAATATAATATCTTAATTCACAAAGGTACCATCTGCTTTGTCTATGAGAAAACCTAAAACGAACAAAAAATAAATTTTATTAATAATAAATAAAAACGCAGTGCTTACATAATCGAAAAAGATTAAGAACGAAGTGCGCAACTTGCAACACTATGTATGCGTCATTTATTAGGTTACGGGTCTTTCCTAGTATTTTTTTGTTAATTTGACTTTTGTAATTAAGACTTTGTTTAATTCAGTTTAGTAAATTATACAATAACATTCATGTACTTAAATAATAATTTCGACAGAGTCCAGTGATATTCCCACATATAAACTTTTATTTCATCTTATCGCTACGTTACAACAATGTCAAGTAAAATAAGCTTCAAGTTCTTTGAAATGTTTCGAAATCTCAAATCGGATGCAGTTCCAAAGGCACCGCGACCAGAACCCGATAACTTCGAAGAAAGTCCACAGGCTGAGGCTCACAATGAGAACGTAGAGTTTACAGATGGTTCAGACGAAGTTTTTGGAGAAACTGAGGAGACCAAGACCAAGAACAAGAATAAGAAAAAAAAGCCATTTAAGAAGAAATTTTTCGGAAAAAGTTCTGACGACAAAGACCGAGATGAAGAGAGACGAAATAGTGACAGTGGCAGTGTGGGCAACAGTAAAGTCAACACCCAAGGTATAGTGCACTTAAACCACTTAAAGTTTGTCCTATAAGGAAACGCAATGAATAATTTTAGTAAATATGTTATATAATATAGTAAAAATAATATATGTTAGTGTAGGACATGTTCTTAATGAAATATGATATATTTGTCACAGAGTTCAAATCACAAGATGAACACTGCACGTCAATACAGCAATTTTCATACTTCATTAATGGACATGTATCTTGTTACAAAAAGGTATGGTTTGGGATATACACAATTTTTGCATAGTTCTTTGTATTCTTTAAAGTTTAAGTTAGTGATATGTCAATTGTAAAACCATAAATATGCTAAACATCTTTTGTCTTCTTTTCTACATGTTTTTAAGAATAAATTTATAGTCTATACTTGTTGACGCTACTGATAATCATTGTGTTTTAGTTATCATTTGCAACAATGACTATTGGAGTAATTGTTATTTTGTTATTTTTCACTTTGATATTTTGAACTTGGTTTTGATGAAGTTGACATATATCTAATTTGAATCCTACAAAAGGCTAAGTTTTATATGTCAACTGGCTAATTAGTTAACAACAAATCTCTATTAAAAATGATAGAGACCAGCCATTGTGCACACATAGCAAAAACAGTACTTGATAGATTTTGTATAGATATAAAAAATATAGCTTTACTTTTTCAACCCTTTGTCTTTGTCTTAAAAAATTAAATGTAAAGCAAATAAAGAAACTGTATACTTTTTAAATTAAAAAAAAATGTTTTTGTATTGTTTCTGTACATAACTTATATAGTCAATATCCTTAACACCACCGATGTAGTCACAGGAACATCAGCATTTCATAAGAATATTAAATCTCTCTCCTTATAGCTACTGGGAACGTCATCAACATAGTGAACTCTAAGGACATTCACTGGGGTGATGAATATATCTACCATGTAAATCATTATAACAATCAAAAGCAGCAACATTCCTCCAACCAAGATGTAGACGAGGAACCCATTAAAAAGACCAACCTCATTGTTCTCTTAATGGAAGCTGACATTAAGGTAAAGATAACTTTGGGTACTCTGCGTATTTAAATAAATTTTCAAAATTTGTATGTAGTTTGGTAACTTTTCATATTTTTAGCCTGAGCATCCATACATGGACTACATATCAAAAAATCTTGGAAAAAACTGGTACAGTGTGTTTAGAAAATTGGGCTTTACACAAGGACGCATTGAAACTGTTGAGATTGACATGGCAAAAAATGGTGTTTCAGAGGTGAGTTATGTAACAGTTGGTTAACTTTGAAGTAAACAGCCTTGTTGGTTCTGTTGGTTGAGGGTGCACCTGCCGATCGGGAGGCCTCAGGTCAAACACTACAAAATTTTCTAATTTATATTTTCTAGTAGTGGTCCTGAGACTGGATGACTGCTTAATGCATGGCAATAGGCTCACCTATTCCATAGTGGGACGTAAACATAAGTGGCGTATAGTGGGAATGTTCTGCATTCCTCTGCCTACCTCCTCCGGGGATTACAGGCTTAAAGTTACGTACGTATACAGCCTATATCCAAAACTGTTGTTAAGAATTCAAAGACACATTATTTCCTAAGACAATAAGTTATGTAAGGAATAAAAAGATAGGCCTAGTGCTTAATATTCTCTCTCCTATGAGTCGAGAGAGTGTTGTCTCTTCTCCTATGAGTTGATAGTTAGATTATTGACGTTAAAATGTTACATTACACCTGTAATACCCAAAGTAGTTTGCAGAGTAATGTAGAAACACTTCCATGATTCGTCAGTTATGTTTATGGTTCACCATGGAATAAGTGGTGAGCTTACTGCCATGTACCAGGCACATTTTAAAACTGCTACTACAAATTCTAAATTAGAATCCAATAGTGCTTAACCCTAACTATCCGATAATATAATTATTACATCTATTCTCATTTTCTTTTAAATATTTATCATTTTAGCAATGTCTGTTCTATAATCATATTGAACTTTTTGCACTTGTTTGTTTATTACATTTCATGGAAACGCCTATAATCTATCGCCTAATCTATATTGCACTAAATTAATATTATCAGTCCAATAGTCTTGTGTCCAATGGCTATTTTCTTTGACAAGTGATAAATTTTGATAAACTTGATTATGTTATAGATGTTGTCTTCTAATTTGTTTTAAATTCCTACATCTAGTATTATGTGTGTTTTAGTAAATTATAATAAAAAATAATAATTATAATAGCTAGTATTGATGTATTTTCTGTAACTTATGTTATGTTATGAGAGAGATAACTTTATTTATTTTCAGTACCATTATTTTGGTCTATTTTCAGGCTCGCTACCAACTACTTTTAGACTGGGTTAGGAATGATGACGATGGAACCCTGGGCAAACTGGCATCAACACTGTGGGATGATGGAGAGAGGCAAATAGTGAAGGAATTAGCTGTGATGTACCACAAGAAATGACATTACCATAATAATGTATAGAATGTGATTGAAAAATGCATTTGTATTACATATATCACAAATAATATTGCCATAGTGGCTTTCGTGATACGATTGAATTTAATATTGACATTTCTTTATTTTAATGTATTAAACATTTAAAGTTAGAGGGCAGTCTTTTGTGTACCATATTATTATAGGGGCTGGTAACACAATGTTATAAAATAGTCCAAAGAAAGTTTCTTGTAATTTAAAGTATGGGTTCAATATTCATGCTTCCACAGTACACATGTAAGTACATCAGAATAACAATCAGAATAAAAAATCACAAGGGAAAATATTTCTTGATACTCGGTTTTAATAAAAAAAGCTAACATAGCATAGGGGCAATAAAAATTCACTAATTATAAGTAGATAACAAGAATAGTGCTAATTTATATTACTAAGTATGAAATTACTAAAATTTGTCTTGCTGTAGTAAGACATGTTTGATGGACGCAGGTGGCGAGGGCGGCCAAGACTCGCCTATCTTGACCAAATAGACCAAATACTGGCTGACGGGGGAGTCAGATGGGCGCGGCAGGTCTGTCAGGATAGAGATATTTAGCACTTGGTGACCTTTGTCTGACCCGCAAGGGATCTGGGCGTGAAGTATTGTATGTATATGTTTGTACATTAGATAATTTTAATATTAAAAAAAAACTTGATTAAATATGTTTGATTTAAGATACTATTTGTATATGTTATATACATTGTCATTTTACATTCAATATCAAATGTTCAATCCTAATCTCAAAACTGGATTTCTTATATCTTGTATAATAGGCAAAATTACTATTGTGTGCTGTTCATGGCATAGAGGTGTTGATCACTTTAAACAAACAAGTGAACTATTCTTTGAAACACAAAACAAGTAATGCTCATATTTACAGATGGCTGATATAATTATTTGCTATAATTTTACGTGAAATACTTATATGTACTATCACCGAATGCTTGTCCTATATTTAGATATAATTATGATCCATAAAGACACATGCAAACCTTAGAATAAAATAGCAGAGCTTTTTTTACTCAAAAATAAGTAATAAATATAAATTGGTTGTAATTTTGTTAAATGTCAGACTATTGGTTTATTAATTAGGAAAAATAAAAGGGTTGATGCAATATTTTGAAAGTAAAATTTAATGGAATTATGTATTAAGAGAGGCCTCATGTAATGTAATTGCTTTGTTGTCTATCACGTTTAAGGTATTTTATTTCCTTCTTAGAGCGAAGCATAATTCTGCTTTTGTGGCGAAACCCAAAAATAGCCATATTCAATGTTGACTGAAATGAATATTCAGAAAAGAAAATCGTGTCAGCTTTATGGTGGAACTGTCTGCTCTTATATTTCTTTTATACTTTGTATTTAGCTAATATCCATTACATCACATCAAATAACTAAATCCTAGCTAGTATTAGATTTATATGTAAAGTACTGCATCATATAAATATGCCCTAAATAAATGTATATTGGTTGAAGCGAAATAAAGATTTCATGGGACCAATATTGTGATCAGTAACATAGGCCTATTCTATATTACTAAAATAATTTTTTACTGTTCTGTTTTTTGAAATAATGTTTATAACCGACTTTTATAAAAACATATTTGATATTTTTCAAAATTAGTTATAAAAATTTTGTCTAGTCATTATTGATGCAATGCATGTAAAATTTAATTGATTCCGAGTGTTATCCCATAGCAATATTAAAATATTTTGTGTATTACCCAACACACTTTGTCTATTTTTATCAGGGGATATCAAGAATTTGTCTATTATTATTAGGGGTGTTACGAATATTCGCATCCGCATCCGGAAATGCGGAGTATTCGCATTGATTCCATTTTAATCCGCACCCGCATCAGGTCATGCGGAGTTTTGCGGATGCGGATGTAAAGCTGAGGTCGGAAATCGCACGTGTACACTAACCAACTAACAAGAAAGCGCATACTTGTGTTTGTTACAAGTACCTACAGGTTTTGTCAGTTTTGTTTCATAATAGTTATCAATTTATTTACTGTGTTTACGTTAGATGTGTTTTTAATGAATATTTCAATGTAAATATTAAGTGAAAAATTGAATAAAAATAGCACAAACAAAAATAAGTATCTGGACTTATTTTATACTAGCCAATAGTGATCCGGAGAAGATAGATATCCGGAAAAGATACTCGCGAAAGGGACTCGAATAACCATTTGAAAAACCACCTGAAATCAATGCACCCAGCGAAGTTTGGTTTATTCGAAATCGCGAATAAACCAATTTTAATTTATGCATTTAAAATTGTAATATCTTAAACAAATACTAAAATCTGTATCCTCATCCACTGATTTGAGCCTGTTATAATCCGTATCCGCGGATACCAAAATGTGTGCATCCGTAACATCCCTAATGTATAGTATATTTATTTGCAGTGAAGTGAAATGTGATCACATTTTTAGTTAGACAAAGAAACAATATAGCCAATTCTTTTTGAATTATAGAATTTAAAATAACTTTAGTTTAATCATGGCTATGCCTAATTATATATAATAGAATATGTTACATTATTAAATACTATAGTATTTAATAACATGTTACATTATTAAATACTATAGTATTTAATAATGTAACATGTAACCATATATGGTTTATTATTGTGAATTAATTTGTATACTTTTAATAAATATTTTTTTATGAAAAATTATTGTTACATCTTGAGTATGAAACTTTTACCGACCCAAAATCATGACGTTATGAATTACTAATTTTTTGCATTGTTTTGGTACTGTATTTGCTAACATAATGTCAATTATTATTTTACACACAAAACGAATGCAATGAAAAACTTTGAAAAACACTGGTCAGTGGATATAAGCGCGTCTGCTTATATAGGTCCTGGGTTCAATTTCTGGGTCGAGGGTGTATTATTGCGTTTTTTAACTACATATTTCAGTGGTACCTCGAAGCTTAGATTTGTTCCCAGTGTATGGCAATAGGCTCGGCACTTATTCAATGGCACTAATTCACGTATTAAACGTAAAATATTCAATTAAATTTAAGAAAACAACTCAGTTAAGTTGAGGCAAAACACACTTGTTTACACAAGGCCCGAATATGAAATAGTAGAGGTTATCTCGAACAGTGACGGTCTGGTCAGCTCTGCTGATACTCGTGTCTTTGAATAATTGTCTGCATATTTTATTTTAACGATGCCGATAGCCTGCAGAGACGGTTTGAATATTGTACATCTTGATGTGAAGGACGTGAGATTTCCTACCTCTCTCGGAGGACATGGGTCGGACGCTTTGGTAAGATGGCTATTTTTTAATACTTAAGTTATATTTTTTAACTTGTTGGGAGTATCGTCTCCATTGCACAATAATATGGTAGCAACAAAGTGATATGGATTATACACAACGAAAATTAATTATTGCATATATTATACAGTATTATACAGTAATTTTCCACCTGTAAGAAAAAAAGGAAGAACATTTCACCTTATTGATGTATCATGATAGAATTTTGGTACCTACCTACGGCCAAAATTACAATTTACCATTCAAAATAATGTGGAATTTGCTATACAATATATTAAGTAACTTACGTAAGAAGTTGGTTATTTAGCATGACAATACATTTGTAACGAGAACAAGTACAAAGTTAAACACGAAGACACCGCTATCGGTATAAGTAAAGGCAACAAGATAATAGGAGGCGAATAATAAAAATACAATGTAAAACGATAAAAAGCGAGTTTTGTGACTTTGTGACGCTTAACGTATAAGAAAATATCCATTCGTATCGTAAAACATTTCTTAAAACACTACTCAATGAACAGTTGCTCGACTCGCATGTCTTAAAAGTTTATTACTATAATGTCTACAACAGCGACTAAACCGCCAGACTTGCGTATGATTGTTGACTATGTGGATTTTTTGTTGATATCGACGTGGTTGTCTCAATGTTCCGTAGTGATAGTTGAAAAATCATCGGACCAACGAACTGCCGATCTACCAATATTTACGTATAACAAAACTTTCTCTTGTTTAGTAAACTTTGTTAGCTAACAAAGTAACCTAGTAACCAAAGTACAATAATTTATTTCCGTTAAATATTGTTTACACTAATAGCTAGTAGCAGGTGATTCCAGTCAAAGAATTGCATTAAAGCAAATCTGAAGTTCAGCTAAATGACTTAGCCACTGATTCGCAGCAGCGCAGGAGATAGGAGATATGGTCTGCAATCTTCAACCCACATGCCAGGGCAGTGATTGTGGACAAAATCTTTATTTAACTAGGCCTATGTTCAGCTGTAAATTGAGACGGCTAAATAAAAATATATGACCCAAAGTTCTTTCTTCATTTTACAGCATACTGACCCAAACTACTCATGCGCTTACGTCACGATAACTACAGAAAATAAAAAGCAGGGCTTCGGCTTGACCTTTACCTGTGGACGCGGCACGGAGATCATCGTGCTCATCATCAGGTCCCTTAAGAGGTTCGTCGTGGGCAAGAACGCTGCTGACATATTCGCAGACTTTGCCAGTTTCTGGCGTACCATTACAAATGATTCTCAGATGAGATGGGTATGATTATTTCTAAAACAATTTAATAACAGTAACGAAATTGTAGTTCTAAGTAAGTTTGTGATGTGTGCTATGTTATCTTCAAGAGTTTCAGCAGTTTTAAGTAAGTTTGTAATGTGCTATCGGTTATATTCATAAAATACTGCTTTGTTACTTAATACAAAATAATCATGTTGCAATTGCTTTTAATGTTAGTTCTGAACTCTGTGAAACGTAATTCTCAACGCGTGTAATTATTTTAGCAGTGGACCGAGTATGAGATTAGCTAATGATGATGACAATTGTTATAATTATTATCAATGTTTACTTATATACACTACATGACCTACGTAATGAAATATGCGCGTTTCTTATGAATCTATTGCAAAGGGGATACCTAATATCTTATTTTTATTGACCATGTATTATATATTCCAATCGTCTCCTTATGACTGAGGGTCGTGACAACCAATCGGTCCTGGCCGTAAGGGCTCTCCAGGCACTTCTACATTGGGCTACGTGTATCTGTAGCTCTTTGAGTGCCGCCGCCAATTACTCTCAATGTGGACCATACCTACCATTAAACTTTAACGATTTGAATTGTTATAGATTGGACCTGAAAAAGGCGCTATTCATTTAGCAGTGGCAGCAATTATTAACTCGCTATGGGACCTCTGGGCGCGATTAGAGAACAAGCCACTGTGGAGGCTGCTAACCGATATGGAACCAGAAGTATGTAGTATATAGGATATTGCCTTGTACTTTAAAAAATATTTTTTTAAAGTGCAGCCAGTTATAATTTATTTAAAATATAGATTAAACATGAAATCCTTATTGATATTTTATACTATAAATTCAACATTCCTTGCATAATTTCACACATGTGTTAGTAAAAACAAAAAAAAATATTAGAAGATCTATATATCTTTTCCATAAATGGTATGATCGTAGAAGGATTCCGTCATATCTATGCTGATGTAACAGGATGTAGGTACACTTTACATACCCCACAACGAATCTCGTGAAAATATAAATAACATTAACTAATTTTAGCTCATTTATTATAACATAATTTTGTTTAATTTGACAAGAACAAACACTTGTTCTTAAATTTTACATGTTTTAATTACCTATTTACTAATGAAAAGGTCAATCACTGACACTGAGTTGCGATAAGACTTGTTTTGACAATTTGTTAACAGGAGCTGGTGTCTACCATTGATTTTCGTTACATAACCGATTTGATAACTAAAGAAGAAGCTATAGAGCTGCTGAAAAAGAAAGCGCGCGGTAAAGAAGAGAGAATAGATTTCTTAATTAAAAACGGCTATCCAGCGTACACTACTCAAGTTGGTAAGAGATGTTCAAATTAATAATTTATCAATTAATTTCAATCTCTATCAATTTATACACATGATGTGCGGTAGGTGGACTCTTTGAAGGGTTCTATTGCAAAGCTGTAAGTCGGTCTATCAGAGAAACCAGTATAAAATAGGGTATTTTAATTATGTCGACAGAAATGATAGCAAAAACTTATATTTATTTTGTACTTTTGTACGGTAATTTTGCATAACTATATATATATTATATAGTAATTCGTCTACTCTCAGTACATAAAGTACTCGATTATATAC
>DWEI01005215.1:0-10997 GCA_018245875.1 Mysoria ambigua | reverse complement strand
GCTTCACAATAATAATAAGCCGTTCCATCTAAATAATATATTAGGAGTAACAATTTTCTATGGCATTTTGTTTATAATTCTTGAAACAATTTTGGTTAACCCGCTCAAGTGTATAATTATTACTAACTGTCCTTAATTTTGTGTTTCTATTTCTTAATTCAATACATTATCTTTTATCAGTAATAGTGTTGTTCATTTGTACTTTCATTTTTTTAAACCATATTTAAAATGTTTACCTAAATATTGCCATATCGATTTTTGTTTTATTAAAGCACTTTAGAAAGGAAAACTTATTTATTTCATTAAGACACACTGTCTGTTGGTCACTGTTTGATTATAATACGTACATAACATTGCGCCTGGAATATTTGAAGAGGTAGTCAAAGAAATGTAGTAGACACCCCGTTACGTCTACATCCTATCATAGATCAGGGTCAACTTAGCCTATTCCATTATACAGCTTACAGAAACTGAGCGACTACGAATTTTGTGCCAGGGAATTGAACCCAAATTTACTAATTTACTAAGAATAATAATTAAGAAATTCTAAACTAAAAATGATTAATTAATTAATGGACTTTAACCACGAAAATATTTAAAAGTGGCTTTAGAAATGGCATTTAAGTTCTATCCATTAATTATAATGTACTATGTAATATATGTTATATGTAACATATCAAACATCGAACAGTTGAAAAATATATAAAATGTAATTTAAAGGAGTATGTATATTTATTTTAATAATATATTTAATTGTTTTGTGAATACAAGGAAAATTATACTCTACTGGTTGAAAGACCGGTATCCAAAATTAGACAAAACAGAACAAAGCATCTAGTGTCAACAGATTTTAAGAGAAAGTATTTTTGTAATATAGATAGATAGATATTCATTCTGTAGATAAAACTTTGCGGCGTTTTTGTATGTCGTTTTATTTCTAAGATAATTTTGTTTATTACGCGTGTAACATAAAATGTCGCCTGTTACACAAATTTTTCGTTTGAGCAATTACATTGTAACAAGCTACAGAAGTATTTTCCACGGAAGGTTTGTTTTAGGTTATGTGGCTTTATTATTGTTGTTGTAACTTAATTGCACTCTGCTACCAAATCAACGGATTCTGCAAAACACAAGCTTAATCAATGAAAAGTATGGGAATATTATTTCCCGTTTTGACTTAAATTCACGCTCTCGTTAACTTATGTGAAATAGTTAAGGAAAATGGTTTTAATCGTATATTACGTTATTATACAGAGCGACCTGGTTGACTCCCTTACAAACATGTGGATACACAAGGAAGTCAGCAGAAGAAAAGTTGGGGATAGAAAAACCAAAGAGGCCATTGACTCCATTTTTTAAGTTTATGACGCAGATGAGGCCAGCTCTTCTCGCTAAGAACCCGGGCATCACTTCCAAGGAAGCCATAGCCTCCAGCTCTAAACATTGGCAGCAACTTGATAGTGAGGTAACTCCTACTCATCATAAGACTCTGGTGTCCTTTAGTTTACAGTTTTATAGGAATTAATAATTTTACACTATTTCACCTATCTTTTCGAAGGTTAGAGAAGTGACGATACATTTTGTATAATGACTATTAACACTAAAGTTATCCCTGATTATGTCTGATTATCTCTGATTATACATACATACATACATATCTTCTCGCCAAGTCCCTTACGGGACTTGGCGTGATTGTGGATCTAATTATCTCTGATTATGTCTGATTATCTCTGATTATGGATCTAATTATCTCTGATTATGGAACGGGTAGTGAGCTTATTGTACTGTGCACAAATCAAGACTTCAACCCACTAAGAAAATCTAAATTCGAAAATCCAATAGAGCTGAACCTGGGATTGAACCTAGGACCTCCTGATAGGCAGTCACTACTGTAACCAACACAACAAACGAGGCAGTCAACCTCATGTCACTTGACCAACATGGCTGTGTTTTTATTATATATCTAGTAAATATTTATATTAAGATTTTTACGTTTTATCACATTACCAATTTGCTCTATACAAGTGGATTACTAGAAGCTTATGTCTCATGATAGTATGTGGTCCCCGTGATTGTTACTTTTGCATAACCAATATTTATATTGTTCATTATTTTCAGACCAAATCTCAAATGGTTAAAGAGTATGAAAAAGACTTGGAGGACTATAGGAAGATTAAGGAAATGTATGAGGCTTCCCTCACAGAACAGCAGAAGGCAGATATCAAAAGGATAAAGGAAGAAATGAGTGCTGCCAGAGAAAAGCGGAAATTAAAAGCTGTGAGATTTATGTTAACTAAAATATGATGATTTACACAATAATCTTATCCAATGGTAAGGTACATGGTTGGTCATTGTTACACTTATACAAGAGCTGCAAAACCCTATTTTAGGACTTAGTCATGGATTTGTTCAATATTTTTTTATACATTGAGCGTTGATTTTTATCTTACTAATTTATACTGGAGCATATTTTGAATGGTATCCAGTTTTCCAAACCATTATAGATCAACTTTTCTAATATGGAAATATCTAGAACTTCCATCTTTCTTCTACTACCACTAGTGGTGATATGTTATTCATAAGATAGTTTCAGGTAATTGAATTGATATTTGAATTACTTTTTTAGGAATTAAAAGAAATGGGAAAACCTAAGAGACCAATGTCATCATATTTTCTATATGCACAAACCAGAAAAGATGCTGTACAGGGTTTTGGATTAAAAGAGTATCAAGAGAAGATTAAGTCAGAATGGCAGAGGTTGTCAGAGAGTGAAAAAGCCAAGTTTGAGAAACAAGCTGAAGATCTTATGATCAAATATAAGTGAGAATTTTTTTCCATAATTAGAGTTGTTTTCGATTTCAATGAGAACCTACAAAAAAGTTTACTTCTAAAATTTGGTTGGCTTGAACCTATTATTTTTTTACCTTACCTCCTTTATTAATCAATAAGACAGGGGTTTTGCTTATATTATTGTAATGCCATGGAAGTCAATTTCCAGCATTTTAAAATAATAATTAATCTTAATGTAGTACATGACTTTTAAAAAAGATAACTTTTATATTCGTTTGTCAATCAGGATATAGAATACAATCATAATTCTGTAATTTGAACAGGTTAACATTTTGAAATGTATCATATTTTATTAAGAGCATTTTTCATGTGGAGTGTTCTTACTCTGATAAGCTTGTAGCAATTGAGTTCTTCAGCTAGAAATACGGTATAATATTTATTATACACAGGTGCTATTGATAGACATGAGATAATGTCATAAGGAACTAGTTGTATAAAAAGTTGCAAATTAAGTAATTTTTTTTCATTTTTAGGAAAGAGTTGCAGGCTTGGGAAATGAAAATGGTTAAAATAGGCCGTACAGATCTAGTGCGCCAGAAGCCCGAGAGACAGAAAAATGTTAAAACCCAATAGGAATTCGGGTGCTCTGACGATTCAACTGACACGATAACTAGAAACAAAATCAACATTAGCACTGAGCAGACTCTTGAAACAGATGTTGTACACAATAGTTCAAATAGACAATGTGAAGAAAAAAAAAGTGAATGTTACAATACATATTCTGAAAGTGAAAGCCTCGCAAATAAAAAGTCAGAAGAAAGTCAGAGCACGAGTGTTGTGAATACCGATAAAATTGTAAACGAAGAAATTCCCTCAAATAATGAAGAGAAGAAGACGCAAAGTAAGGGCATTGTGCATAGTATTAAAAGTTTCTTTAAGTTTTAGATTTTCCTAGTGTTAAGTGTATCATTGTGTTGACATACTAGTTCTATTTTTGTCATGAGTTTATAATTACAAAGTTTCATTAAACCATTGTGACATAGTTTGGGTTTTTTATTTATTTTTATTCCATTTCACTCTTTCTTTTTATTCAAATTAGTTCATATTTTAGTTCCAAAACGAATGTATTGAACATACCCGTTTGTTTATTTGTAGTATCATATTGTTGCTCTATTATTTATTGCTTCAAAAATGAAAATTAATGTAGAAGTTAACTATTTTAGTATACATACATCGTATATGAATAATTTATGTAAAACTGCTGGCCTTGCTTGGAAAATATCATTATAGTATAATTTGTACTTATTTATTGGTATGTCTAATTTTGATTGTATGTTGTTTACAGATCCAGATTGAATGACTTGTTTTTCTTCACACTGTAAGACCATGAACTCATTTATGTATATTCATGTCTAAAAGTGTAGGTGTACTCCTTTTATTATTACCTCATGAATGGATTTTTAATAAAGTAATGGTAAAATAAAGGTTTTATTCGACTTCTAATAACACCTGCCTCGTTGGTCGTGCTGTTGCGGTTGCGACTGCCGATCGGGGGGACCCGGGTTCGATTACCGGATCGAACACTACAAAATTTTCTAATGCCGATCGGGGGGACCCGGGTTCGATTACCGGATCGAACACTACAAAATTTTCTAATTTAGATTTTCTAGTAGTGGTTCGGAGTCTGGATATAAGCCTGATGCATGGCAATAGGCTCACCACCAATTACATAGTGGGACGTAAACGTAACCGGTGAATCGTGGGAATGTTTTGCATTCCTCTGCCTACCCCTTCGGCGATTACAGGCGTGAAGTTACGTTGCGTTTTACTGATAACAATAAATTACTTCCTTTTTGCAAGAAAATATGGAGCAAAACTACACAGGGATCATTAAACATGATATATTCATATTGTAGTTGTATAACATTTCAACACCACATGATTTCTATTTCCTTATACAAAAGAAAATGAAACACGCAAAGAAACATTATTAGAATTACTTTATTTCAAAAATGTGTTACAAAATATAATTAAAATAAATCTTTTCATTTATTGAAACCATTCATAACAGCAGGAATTAAGCTGATTAATTATTACTTGTCAATTATAAGTTACTTTATAGGGATGGTGGCTACACCAACAATAGGCATATAAAGATAAAATAAGCTGAATACGATCGCTAAGAACATTAGACTCGATTAATGTTACACTATATAAAAATCAACAAAACATTATAGACCTATTTGAACAAAGTATTATCTTTGGTACTTTTACCAGCTTAATTCACTGTTGCGTTCATTATTGCCTAGTCTCATCGGAGCCTATATTAGTTGACAGTGGTCAGTATCAGAATACATGGGACTGATTACGTCTAAAAGGTTTATAGATCACGTGATAAGTGGAGTTCATGGTGGACTGTGACAGCACTTTACAATTTCATAAGCTATTGTGAGCATCACCAGTAACCATTTAATACAATGGAGATAAAAAATGTCCTATTTAAAATATAAACAATATTACATGACAGTTTGCTTGTCAAGATTTGTCAATTGAATGTCGCTTTACTTGAAGTTCTTTTACACTCACAATATTATGAAGCTATTTAAATACTGACAAAAATTTGATTTAGTAAAAAAGCTACAATCAACAATATATGAAGATAATGAACATGAATAAGTTCATAAATTTCAGTCGCACATTTTGAGACAGTGAATGTGATAACAAGAAAAAGGATCATACAATTTGAAGAATTCATAATAAATTGGGTTAAATATATAAACATATAATATGCTACCTAAAAATAAGAATGTGACAAAATAATATTACATATAAGATCGGTTTTTATATTCTGTCTTAAATGAGCATGAACAACATATACTGAAATGAATTTATTAATTCTACACATATGAAAGAAATACAACATGTCCAAAATACTTTCACTATACAAATTTAACCGAGCTAATTTGTTTCCCTTATATTACATAAAAAAACCCCAGTATAAATTATCAACGGTCTAACATAACTAATTTGGCTATATCAACAATACAAAATTCCACATCACTATATATTTACAACTTACTAATTTATAACTAAAATGGCAATATGTGACTATAACTCACACTTGTCACATGTCATCACTTATTAATATTTATAAAGGCACAAGCAATCAAAACTATTGGTTATACATAATATATTCCAAATTTTAAAATCCTAGCCCGCTTTACATAGAAACTTCAGACATCACAACACCCCAATGTGGCTTAACCTTTTTACGGTAAGGAAGTAGTAAACAGGCAAAAAACCACCTAGATCTAAGGATGCCCCAAATCATTTATTTATTCAACTTTACAAATGCTCCAATCAACACCAGTTAGATAGGTAGGTCCGCAAGATTTTTTTGTACATTTTTAATAAAATAGTGTATTTTTAGGCATAATTTTTGAAACAATCAGTGCTTTAAGCAATACAGCCAATATAATATGCTACCTAAAGCTTTGTGCACTATGTTGCCAATTATGTATGTTTGAAATTAAAAAAAAATATATTTATTTGGCCAGTTATCAAATAACGATAACAGGTAATAAACACCAGCTTCATAAAAATATTATATTTCTTTTGTTGTTAAGATGCTCAATAGTGCTCAATAGCTTGAAGTCCAACTTAGATCAATACAGCATACTGACCACAGAGCTTTAGAAAACATCTGACATATAAAATTAGTTCAAATGTTGAAAGACTTGTTTATATCTAATACAGGGTTACATTTAACAGACAGTCACTATGTATAGACAATATGATTTATTCATTTGAAAAACTTAGTTCTGATTGGTGAGACAGTATTTACAAAGAGTCTAACAATATCTTCTTGTGACTGAAATACAGCCTGAAGTCAGGTCAGAAATGAATTTGTTTTAAATGATAATTTTAAATAAAACTATTTATGGTAATTAGTAGTGACTGCATGCAAATTGTTGTGAATAAATAAATGCAAGCATCTTGAACTGCTATGCTCACCCAATGTAGAAAGGACATCATTTTAAGTGTGTGCTGTGAAGTCATTCCATTTAATAACATCAATACATTGGCGTATTTGGAATTCTCCTGTTTAGGAAAAAACATTAACTTCGTTGTCGTGTACAACAGCAAAGGCAGAAAGACGAAAGCGTTATCAAATTCCATAAAAGATACAGCGTGTAGTAGTTGGATTAACAATGATAGTAATACTAAATCATACTTGTAAGTGGTAAGTTTCTCAAAAAACGAAGTTTCTGACGTTTCGAGGTTTGGAAATGCGAAAGCTGCCGAGTCATTAGTTATCTCTCGTTCGTCAAAGAAAGTATCTTCTGAATTGTTATCCGATATACTATTAAATGATATCGGTTCGTTATTGGCGACACCATTGTTCATAATATCCCTGATTGGGGTACTTTCAATAGTTGATACTTTAATTTCACTGTTTTGAGTCGCGGTCGAAGTTCTAACGCTTTTGGCTGGCGATTCTGCAAGAAACATTTGTTTATTAACAAAAAATTCTAAATGATATAAGGAACTATAATTGTCAGTTGATATATACTACCTTTGCAGCATTCATCGTTAGTTATATTAGATATAAGTTGCAATCGATTTTGTGAATTTTCTAATATTCTCTTTCTACGAGCTTCTCGACGTGCTAGCGCTGCATCAGCCATATTACAGTTTTGACGGTTAGCTATAGGTTGCCATATTAATAATATAAAAGAAATGTCGCACGATTGCTATGTTTTGTTTTTCGTAGAAAGAAACACGAAGAAATGTAAAAATCATAAATGCAAAATATTAAATATATTAAAGTTGAAAGTAAAATAGGGCGCGCTTAATCACACTAATATTCCAATTCCAAATAGGGCAAAGTAACAAAAATTAATAAACATAGTTATAAGTATCTAAGCTTATGAATAATGTATGATTTAAACAAAGAAGAAATTATGCCTTTTAACAAAATTACAGAAAAGGATATTTCTAATTCACTTATTTTTTTTACAAAGTGCAGTTTTGTACGTTTGCAGAAGTAAGCAACACCTTCACTGACGTTACATCCTGGCATTTAAATTAACTATTTATTAGTTTTTTCAACAGTAAATTATATAAAAAATTGTTAATCTTCGTTTATTCATTGTATGTTATTTCTTGTCATAAGAACATATCTTAATAATAATGACAAAATTTATAAAAATGATCAAATACTAATTTCCAACCGGAAGTTTGCAAGCTGTCGTCGAGGAAGAACGCTGAAGGAAGATTGTTGTTTGGCGCCTTTACGGGGCCGGTTGGATTTTCTTATACTTTCGTAGCCGATTATTATAAAGTAGAACTTTCTACAAGATAATGGGTGACAAAGGTGATGGAGGTAATTATTATCTTCACTTGAGATGTGTTGTGCACCAAATACAAAGAACAGTTGAATGCAAAATTTTGACAGCTTCCTTTGATTTTTGGTTATTGAAAGGCTATGTTTCGGTTCTTACATTTAAACTTTTCTAGAAACCTTTGACGATGCGGTGGAAGAGAGAGTTATTAATGAGGAATACAAGATATGGAAGAAGAATACACCTTTCCTTTATGATCTGGTCATGACACATGCTTTGGAGTGGCCCTCCTTGACCGCGCAGTGGCTACCAGACGTTACAAGACCCGAAGGAAAAGACTACTCCATACACAGGTAAAGTGTTTGGAAACGTAACCACTATTAGATATATAATGTTTCTCTGAGAATGAAGCAATAGTGTAGTGTTTGTAAATATAAAGTAATCTGAATAACAGCATACACTATATTACATATTTGTGAAATTTATATGTTGAGAGCTATGATAAAATTCTGCATAATAATCAATCCATACCATACTTCCAGGTTGATATTAGGAACCCATACATCGGATGAACAAAACCACCTGTTAATAGCCAGTGTCCAGCTCCCTAATGAAGATGCACAGTTTGATGCCAGTCACTATGACAATGACAAGGGTGGTCAGTATGCATAGTGTCTTTGAAATTGCTTAAATTAGTTTACATCAAATCTGTTCGCTTATGGACAATATCAAAATTGCTATGCTAGCTCACTAGTCCAGCATATGGATTATGAGCAAACCCCTTTTTGTTATGGTTTGTGGTGTTTGTTTATGGAGCCTTATATTCAAAAGTGCATTGAGACAGGGTAATGATGTAGGTAATTTTGAATTTGGGTATACAGTTTAAAATTTTTGTAGGAATATTTTTTTTATTTAGATATTCTTACTGTCTAGATGTTACATTATAAAATTATCCATGTCCATTTTTTTTTTAGAATTTGGTGGTTTTGGTTCGGTCTCTGGTAAAATAGATATAGAAATTAAGATCAACCATGAAGGTGAGGTGAACAGGGCTCGTTACATGCCCCAGAACCCGTGTGTCATTGCTACCAAAACACCTTCCTCCGATGTGTTGGTGTTTGACTACACAAAGCACCCCTCTAAACCGGAACCCTCAGGAGAGTGTCACCCTGATCTGAGGTAATAAATCGTAGGTTGGTTTCACCTACATTTTATATACTTCAATGTTAAACAACAAAGTCTTAATATCTTAAACTGTAAATTGAATGTAAGCTTTGAAAGATTTCACTTGAATTCTATACTTTTCACTTTTCAATACTTTTCACTGGAATGCAATAAATGGTAAAGCAAGTTTTGATGTAAGGTTTTCATATTGTCTTTATTCTTATTGGATATTGTGTTAAACCTAACACATCTAACTGCCCTTACTGACCTCTATAATCTGTGTAACAAACGATAGAGGTTTGCTATGGTAAACACTGCACATAAACTACTGGTTATATTTTCATGATTTATTAACTTCATATATACTTGATCGTTATCTTAAATTAAGTATTGTGATATTTTCATTTATTGTTAATAATAGTTCATTTATTGTTAATAACCCTCAAAAAACATTTTTTTATAAAAATGGTTAGTTGAAAGATATGAATGAATGAACACATCGAAAACGTGGTCCCTGGGCGCTAAAGCTGGATCCACTCATGATTGGAATAGTGTTGAATTTTTGTGTAGATACTAGATAGGTAGTGATTGATGTATTGTTAACACACTAAAATTAGGATCATTTAATTTTAAATTCAATGGTGTGTTATTTCTCTATATGGTGTTATATATTTCAGATTGCGCGGACATCAAAAAGAAGGTTACGGTTTGTCATGGAACCCTAACCTCAATGGTTATCTCTTATCGGCCAGGTATGTACATTGAGTGTTTTCATTGTTACGGGCTATCATCTTACAATTGGTTACATTGTTCAATGTATGACTATGCATGCTTCTAATGCAGTTATATTTGCCATTGAACAGAAGAAACTAATTGTTAAAACTTAACGAATGTAAAGATACATTGTTAATATGTTTTTTTATGGTAAATACTTACATTTTTTTATGTTTATGTTTGCATATTGTGGTCTATATGTTACTGTTTTTTCACTATGGTTTATTTTAAGTAGAGCTTATTGTGAAAGTTTACAATGTTATATTATACTTTTTTTTCTGAAGAGACACATGTGCAGTCATAAGTCAGATTTATCATTAAGTCTATAATGACAATACTTGTAAATATTCAATAAATATAACCCAATTCTGGGTCGAGCACTATTGGATTTTTTAACTTAGATTTTCTATTAGAGACTATATGTGCCTTTCGACAGCACAAGTAAATGTAACTGGTCAAATATGGAACTACACTCCTTTGCTCCTGCACCTTTATAAGTGTGATGTTACATATTCCAAGAAAGTTTTTAATACCTATGTAACATATCCAAGAGGTCATATATGATTTTATAACAGTTCCAATTTTTAATTACCAGCGATGATCACACAATATGTCTGTGGGATATCAACGCGACGCCGAAGGAGGGACGCGTGATAGAGGCCAAGTCAGTGTTCACCGGCCACACGGCGGTGGTGGAGGATGTCGCCTGGCACTTGCTGCACGAGTCACTGTTTGGCTCCGTCGCTGATGATCAGAAACTCATGATTTGGGACACTAGGTAATGTTAAACATACATTTTGTTTTATATCTGACTGTGGACAAAATGAAACACACAATGGGTAATGAGCAAAGTCAAAGTCAAAGTCAAAAATCATTTATTTATATAGGATTTGCAATCACATATAAACGTCATTATAGATAAGT
>DWEI01005214.1:0-10998 GCA_018245875.1 Mysoria ambigua | reverse complement strand
CTAGTGGATTGGATTATGGAGCTTTACGGGCGTAACAGTATAATAAAATTTTGACATTGACTATTTTATGTTTTGACGTTTTAAAATACCGCTAATTCTGACAGCGCTTACGAAGGACCTACGTCTTGAAATGGTTGTTACGAGCTTTATGTGAGCGAGAGTCATCAAAGACGGCGTCTTTGGGGCCGTGTTCACCATGGCCGCAATGATCGTGAGCGTCACCTGGAACAGCCATAACAGTCTTTTGGTTCTTGTGAACTATTAGTGGAATGGAAATACAGTTGTTGGATATATAGAAGTCAGATTGTTAAATTTAGTACACGTTCTTGACGGTTTATATCGATTTGGTTGATTTTTGATTAATTGTATGTAATTATAATCTAAGGATTACAAGCTAATTATCTCATAAATATATAGATTTTATGTATATACAATTTGTTTTTTTCTCTTAAATTTACGACTGCCTTATTAGTTATATTGATTGCAAGTGTGACTGCTATTCGATAGGTCCTGGCTCAAATCATGTGTCCGGGTATATTGTATTTTTCTGACTTTTATAACCAGTAGTAGGTGGGAAATTGTATATGTGCCTGATATGATAAAATTACCACCTGGTCCATAGTGGAACGTAAACTTAATTTATGACACACGGAAGTATACTATACACTTCTCTGTCCACCTCTTTGGGAGTTACAGGCATGAACAGAACGAAAAGTACAAAGAGAAAGCATGTGAGAATGTCAATATGGCTATAAATTTATAATTTTATGAACTTCGGAATATAATTCATAATTCAAATATTAAATGTTAAAATAATAAGAAAAACTGACAAATATGCGTGACAATTTCATTTAAAAGGAATGGAAGCATTGTTGTGTAACATGTTCAAATCGTCTTCACTATGTATGTGTTTTGTTTTTATAATATTTCTTATAACATTTTTCCGCCCGTGCACTGCAAATGCATGATTCTATGTCTGGGCTAGTATAAAATGTAAGCAATGTGAGCAGCTGTGTTCTTTAACCCCCAGCGCGCATGCCCGGCGCGGGCAATATAAGCATAACCTCTCAAGAGAGCTATGCCCTGCCGTGGACTGCAAGTAGCTGATGATGATGCTGTTGCTTGAACCATAAATTCTATTTTGAAAATAAATGAGGATATATTTTTAGTATCATTAACCACAATATATAGCCCCAAAATGTATTGTGCACCTGGGATCAGCGCAATACTTCTCGAATAATAGTTATATTGATTCCCAATCTCATTAAATCTGAACACATGATGTTCTTATATACTTCATTACATGGAAAAGAACATGATTTATTTATTTTACTACATTAACACTGTAATTTTTTACTTCCTAAATATTTTTTTTACTTTCGTGTAATGAAAAATTTCAGTCACCTTTTCCCATTGTTGACATAAATATTACTATATTTTTGGCCGCCTTGATCAAATTATTGATGATATATTATAAAATTAAAACATCTATATCAATATGTAAAATACTAATTTAATTTCGGGGAGTTTTTGAAGAGCTGCATGGTGTGAAATGATAAATCCAAATTTCTTAAATAACGTGGCCAGATGTTATGCCGTTCGATGTATTCAGGCTTGATCGAAATTTTATTTAAACAAGATTAATAACATGAATTCATGGTATTCATTACATTATTTTGTTTCGCAGTACACTTCCGAGCGGGGGTCAGTTATAGTACTACAGATGTTGGTATAGTAGAACTATATTTCATTATAATATAAATAAAAAAATGGAAACAATAAATTACATAAGTAGTGATTTTAAATTAAATAAAAAATGTTCGGTTCGCATCGCGTTTAATCCGATGTCACGGAACCGAGCGGTCGGGCGGTGTGCACCTCCGTGGTTAGGTCCTCAGTCGATGGAATTGGAATTACGCAGCTTCGCCACCTTCCTCCTCCTCGGCGCTGGCGGTGAGCATGGCGATCAGCTTCGTGGTGTCAATGAAGCCTTTGTCGTCGATGTCCATCTGGTCATAGGCTTCGTCGACCTCGTCGGCGGAGAATTTGTCGCCCCAGGTCATGAGGGCGTGCCTCAGCCTCTCGGAGTCGATCTTGCCATCGTCGTCGAAGGTCTTGAACGCGTTGATGACCACGTCATCTTCGTCGGAGCCACCGGACATGCGGTTAGCGAAGAGGGTGAGCAGCTGGGTGAAGTTGATTGGGCCGGACGCTTCGCCGACCATCTCATCGAGCTCCTTTTCGGAGGCAAGCCTGCCCAAGGAGTCGAAGGTGGCGCGGAGGTCATTCTTGCCGATGATGCCATCCTTGTCGTGATCCATTAGCTGGAAGGCCTACAAAAATATAACAATGTCTTAATTAACATATGATTGCAATTTATCAAAAGAAATTAAATTACGTTTTTCTTGTTTCATAATTCAAAATTACTCAAGATCATGACGGTATTAGGGTACCTAACAAATTATAACTCATAACAACCGCCGATACGTGTTTACAAAATATCCAACAGAGCACGAGCTAAGCAATCTCGTCGGTCAAATAAAGGTCTAGGAATTTGTGAGCTAGTGTTGGTAAGAAAATTAAAGAAAGTTTTACGAGTATTTCTATTATCAACATATTTAATTATAATTATTAGGGGTCTCTAAAATGGAAAATAACTATGCTAATAGATTTTTCAACAAAAATTCTAATAAATTATCAAGATATGAATACGTTTTAATTTTAATTGAGGTATTATAAAAATATTTGTGATTGTTTTAAAACTTTCGTCAACGGGCTTTTCTCGTGCATACCTCTTTGAACTCAGCAACCTGCTTCTGCGAGAACATGGAGAAGACATTGGAGCCTGTGCGCTTGGCTTTGCGGCTGCCACGTGACGATTGTCTGTCTCCAGCGGGCGCCGCGGCGGCGGGCGCCTCCTCAGCTGGCGCTTCTTCTTTCGCCTTCTTCTTCTTTATCTTCTTTTCCTTATCCGCCTAATGACAGATTTTATCATTAGTGACTGGTTACGTATGTATGTTCTATATTTTAATGTTTAATTGTTTCAACAACTTGAAAAGGTTTTCCTATTCATCGCTACAAAGTGGAATTAGTGCTATATGATATTTTATGTACCATTGTTTAATAAATTGATATTTGTGAAGGGCGCGAGTCGTATATGTTACAGAGTAACTAGGTAGTTCAAGGTATAATACATACCCATGTTTTAATTTTGATTGTACTGGACGGTTATAATAGATAATTGCGGTTACGCAAACTAGTATTATATTGACTAATAATATTCCCGCTGTTAATATAACGCTAACTTATTATTTTTTTTAACGACGTATAATAATATTGACTGAGTCGGTTGTAACTGGGTGACAGCAGCGTAAGGTAGTCCTAGTTGGATAGTAGTATAGTATAGTAAGATAGTAACACTCGTATTTACCATTGCCTCAATACGAGTTTTGTTGCATTATTTGTTTATTTTAGACTACTTTAGATTGACGGAAGTTATTACTTACGGGGAATTGACAGATTCCCAGTTACTTGTAAATGAATATTTAAAATTATATTTATTTAAAGTTTCATAAGCACGTTTGAAAGCCGAATATCATAGTCCGTGCAGCCCGTATTTCATTCTATTATTAAATATATTTTACGGTTTCCACTCCGATTTAGGTGCCGAAGCGCCTTTATATTTAGATCGCAGTCGGCGTTCTCTTGTTCGAGTCGATTCCGGCTGCCTGTTACGTAAAGTGTCAAAAATAGATTGTGGTTCGTATTATTTTACTCGCTGTACCTTCCATATTTATTTTATTATATTTCATAGTTGTATTTTTAATATTACAATGAAATTTGTTGTATTTTTCGATATTTAATATTCAATAGATTATCATGTTCTTTGATTTTCAGTTTCATTCACGACTGGTTTAACGATAATTTTTTTGGAAATGTTTTTTTAGTTTTATTTAGTTTGAGTTTTGTTTGTAGTTATTATTTCTTGTTTTCTTCGTGAGTTTTTGTTATAATCGTTGTACTAAGTTTTGATTTTAATTGAACTGATCAATTCCGTCCATATAACAGATCCGTCCAGATCGTTCGTACCGTGTGTAGCGGTGCTATTAATAAATCCTTACGATTAGAAAATATCTCGTAATGTAATTACGTTCGCGAAACTAACATCGTTTATGTCGGTTGATACATCACCGTGTTCACTGTCATTGTTAAATATTTCACCACTTCCTTCACATTTCACTTTGTCACTTGTGCCCTCACTTGTGTCACTGTGTTTGCACTTACCATTGTGCTATTTGTTGGATCGACGAAAGAGAGACTGAACCGCTCGGCAGTCCCACCCTGACTCCGAGATTTCGTTGCCACTCGAAGATCCCAGAGGCTCTCCCCCCTCTACCTCTGGATTGTTGCGCACGCGATTCCATATATAGTTCGCCAAATGGGATAGCTACAAGACGATTCGGCATCAGAACCGTTTCGTTCGCTCGTGGGCTCAGCCGCAGTTACTGTAGATTAAAAATATCTCACCTGTGATCGGAATTCGCTTTCCATACAGGCAATTGTATGTCATGTATTTAGGAAATATGAATCTTATTTTGATCTATTTCAGAATATTGTAACACAATTTAAGTAATTCGACTTTTTATTTGGGAATATCGTACGTTTGTTTCGTGTAGGTACACTATTAGCATACGGATACGACACTTTTGGCTTTTTCTAACTTGGATTTTCCCATAGTAGCTCGGAGTCTGGATATGTGTCCGGTGTGTAGCAACAGGTTTACCACCTATTCCAAAGAGGGACCTAATCTAGCTGATAATACTAGAGAGTGGACTTCAATTTCCTATCTACCTTTTTGGGGTTTAAAGGCGTGATGGTACGCAATGGTACAGTTGATTTAAGATTAATAGATTACTAGTGAGGTAAATTTTTTGTCAAATTATACGTTTTTACGAATACTGTAGAATTTATTGTTGTAAAATATTTTGTTAGTTCCGAGTCTTGTCTCTTTATATCTATTCTTGCATCTTTATCGTCGTCTGACTAGTCTGTTCCAAATTGTATCATTCACAGAGGCTTCTTGTATGATATTTTCTTGATTTCTCTCTTGTTATGTTTGTGCTTTTGTGAACAGAAATATGAAGAAACAAACAAAATAATAGTTATCCATTGTATATAATTTAACATTATTTACATTTGTATCATAGGCTCAAGATAAAGACAAAAATATACGCTTGAGGTCAAAAGTGCAATGATCTTTTTGTATAATTACATGCGCCATTTAATGAGATGTGTGACATGTCTTGATAGACGGATGTAATATATCAACTTTTCCGAGTGTTCTGCCAAATGTTAAATAAAAGCTCATATAAAATTTATTTATTTTATTTTCAAATTCAATTTCGCAATCGATTTGACTTGTTTGTTCTTTAATTTGTTTTGTTTCAAGTGGTCTGTTCTATGATTAATATTCATGCTTATTACAAGTAGCATGTGTTTTGAATATAAAAAACCAATATGTGCCACCGATCGATTGCCAATTACTTCATTTTTAGCATCCCAATTGCCGATCGATGCCAATATTGTTTCACAATTGGAGTGAACGCAGATCGTGTTTCTATTTATGTGCACAGTTACAGTTATTTTAATTTGTCTTTGACGTCCCAGTATTTAGATGACTGTCATGATATTTATAGGAATAGCGACTACAAGTATCTACATCACATGGATGTCCGGTTGGACCAATGTCGGATGTGTCTTTTATAAAATCTTTATTCTCAATTCCATCGCCCAATTATATAATATATCTGTTCCGGCTATTTATTAAGATTTATTTCATATGTGATATATGCGTAGTTGGTTCTTATTATAATGTGACTGGCAGTGCCAGGCGCAGGTAGCGGTAAGTAATTGCTGATGTGTAACGAATGTCCAGGATGGTCTTCTTTTCTCTCTTTACTTTCGGAAACTTTTTACAGAAATAACAGCAAATAAAATTATGATTGATGAAAGAAATAGGTATCATCCTTGTAATCCCCGAAGAGTTGGACGGAGTGTAGTATATTCTCATGTTATATACACGCAAAACCAGATTATTATCTTAAACGAATGTTATCTTAGGTCAGATACTGGCTAATGAGGGAGTCAGAAGTCTCCGAAACCGGCTTGCATATATTAGGAGAGTTATGAATGCAGAAGAAGCACGCCAGGTCTGTCAAGATGGAGATATTTGGCACCCGGGACTCTCTGCTTACCCGTGCCATTTGCATAATGCCAGAATAATAATTGTCTGAACAAAGTTAAAAACAAAAAAGTTACACATATTATTATATTATGTGGAACGCCAAACTGAAAGTATCCAATTACTAATGATCACCGTTTTATGTCGTTAGGCTACGAGTTTGAACATCTATTTATATAAACTCTGTTGCTTGACATGGCATCTTTAATAAATATGTATATAGGATGGGACTCGAACAGTGACCGGTGTGGATTACAATGGCCCTATTTCGATGGGGCGTGAGTAACAGCTGGAAATAGCACGAGACGAGCCGAACGGCGCGGGCGGCGCGCGCTGACGGACGCCCGCTCTCGTCTATCAGAGAGGTGTATTAACTGAAAATTAAGAATTCACTACATTTTGTACGTTCATTTTTTGTATATTAAACGCAGCAAATGCCTCATGGCTCATAGCGGTCACCGTCGCCTATGGACATCATCAGAGGAATTGCCAATGCCTTGCCGGTTTTGAAGAAGAGCTTGTACCTATATGTGCATAACATATAACTAATATAAACAGTGATACCAATAAATTTAATTAATATGAATTTAATTTATAATTACAATTATTACCTCGTTGGTCGTGTTGGTTGCATGTACGACTGCCGAACGGGAGGTCCCGGTTATGACTTACTAATTACGCACTTAACTTTGTTATTTCACTCCCAACCACGATAAATAATCAGTCTCATCGTACAAATACTTGGCTTGAGTGACAATGAAACTTGTTAGCCGAGCTCGGCAATCAGGTCTACAAACTACTAGGCCAATATACCAGACAATTACATTTCAGGTTGTCACGTTTTCGTTAGGTCAGATGTCCGTGACATTGTTTCTAAATTATTGAACTTTTTATAGTTAAATGAATCATCGGTCACGAATTTAGTTAGTGTCGATTTAATGATCTCAAATTGGCTCATTTATATATTATTATAAAAATGCTCTGTTTATTTATTACGGAATGGAATAAATAGTATGTTACGGGTTTAATGTTCCAAGAATCAATTTGTTTATTATCCTTTTTAGCGATCGTTATTGTTATACTTACCCTAATTTCAATATTTTAGTGCTTTCTGTTTACCTTGGAACTAAAAAGTTCATCCAAACCTTTGTTACCTATGAAATTGTCCGTTAACGAGATAATTGCGAAATGTTTTTAACGTGGTCATTATTTGCACAATAATTGTCTATGGATGTCATATATGTTGTACTGATTTACTGAATCCTTTATTATCCCTTTTGTTCCCTTATGTTTTTATAACAGAGCTGTTATCTCTTCTTTTGTTTGATTACAATAACAGTACGTCAAGGGTTGAAAGTAAGAAAGCGGTTAAGAATTCCGTTAATTGAATTGATTGAAATCGTATGTTTATTTAAAAGCTGTCGCCAAAATGGTAATTAGCTAATTGTTATAAGTATATCCTACCACATGGTACTCGACACAACGTTACCTCATGACGTCACGTTACCTCTCGCTCCAACCATATCTCGGTCTCGCTCGCTAAGTTGTAATACTTGAATCACTGCCTTTCACTTAGTACGATTCGGAGACCAACAACAGAATATGGTTTCAAGAGTTACTTGACAAACTTTTAGTTATATTTGTTTGTAGAAAATGTAACTGAGTAGCTTAAAAATGTGCAACTGTGTTAGTCAAGCGTTACCAAAGGCTTTGATAGTTTTAGTGATTTTAGTTAACCGTGAGTATTAGTAACAATTTCAAGTTTTTATCCCAAAGACATTCAGCGCGATTTCTATTTTATCGTATGCTCTGAGTACTAATATGACACATATGGGTAGTTATGAGTAGGTTACTGAAGATACTTTACAGTTTTTTTTCATCTTAGCATAGTCATTTTTCTTTATTAAATTCATGTTAAGAATTATACAAAAATAAGTGTTCAAGATAGTTTTGTCCACA
This sequence comes from Mysoria ambigua, assembly GCA_018245875.1. Taxonomy (NCBI): domain Eukaryota; kingdom Metazoa; phylum Arthropoda; class Insecta; order Lepidoptera; family Hesperiidae; genus Mysoria; species Mysoria ambigua. Next base: position 2,798 of record DWEI01005214.1, on the reverse strand, counting down.
GAGTATCAGTTTGCAGATTTAAAGTCAAACAAATAATAGACCATCTACAAAGTTAATTTCTTTACTTATAATTAATAATTAACTTTTTATTGGTGAGTTTGTTTGCTTCGCATACTTACTCATCCACGCTCTGATTAAAAATGATATTGATCAGTTATTTTATTGATCGCTATTCTTCTCGATTTGGACCTTCAATATCTCTTTATATTATGCTCTACCTAGCAATAAAAGTTACATCAAAATTAATACATGCGTTTTATACATTAGACCGAATACAGGAATATGCAAGTATGGGTATTCATAATATGCAAAGAGTCACAAGTATGAAAGTATAAGAACGTATCAAGAGGTTTTTTTCGATATTAATTCTTATCGATATGATATCTTGTATTGTTGTTCTGAAACGTTAATTTCATTTACATGTATAGACATAATGTATTGTTTCCAAAGAAAAATAAATTACATAACATTATTACTCGCAACTTTTATTTGATTTAAAACTTTCTTGTATTAGGTTGAATAAGATATGAATAAAAATAATACGATATAATATGTTGTCTTCAGAATCAGGCTGTCTCGTTCTACGGGCCTATTTATCACAACATGGTCTCCACGGCGAGATCGAGTTCTCTAACAAGAACGACACTCTCATTAGTATCAGAACCAACTTGAAACCAACGCTTCAATACCCTGATGGAGTATGGAAGTGGACCATTCACGAATTCCCAGTAGATTATAGAGATCTTTCTGCTGATAGATGTTCAGTGTCAAATCTTGGAAAAGAACTGATAGATTTAAGTGAAGAATTGGGATACTTGGTTGTACCAGGTAAAGATCATGCTGAATACGAAAGCCAAAACAGCCTAATAGGACCGAATGGAATATGGGGAAAGAGTATAAGACTGGAATCGGCCGAAAGAGACAGAATAATATGTGCGTCAATTCTAGCTACAGACAAACATTACGAAAAACATGCGATGGCCAAATTCACTGCACCTGTAGCTGGTACATTACATTTTCACTGGATTTACTCTAAAGAATTTGATGAATCTGATTCCTATATTCAAGCAGACTTGTACCACACGAAAACAGTTCAGAAAGTAGAGTTCACTGAGCACAAATGGAAGTTATTTGTGACTGATATTTTTGATTCTGATAAAGGCGCCAATCATGAAGACAATTGTAATGTTCTCGAAGCCGTCTTTGATCCTGAGAACAGTGGAGATGGAATGAGTGTTGGAGATTTAGATAGTCGTTTAGGCCTTATCAAAGTATCAGCTGATGCCAATGTGAAAAAAGAAAGAAAATTGTTTAAAAATGAAGTCATCGACATACTAAGGACGGATATGGAAGTAACCAAAAGAAATCTATATGTTGTGATTTACGATAATAGGCATGTTGACAGCTTTTTGGCTTGTGCAAAGTTGAGATTAATTCCTCCAAAAAGCACCAAGTAGGTATATAATTTTAAACAGTTTTTCTATAAACATATTTTGTTCCTTTATGCAATTATCAAAACGTGTGATGTTTTATACTGTAGTAGTCCATGTATTCGATAATTTTCGATCCATAATCAATAATTGTTTATTAATTTTTATTAATTCAGAGCACTTATCAACATGGACGGTATCCGAGGCATGGTGGAGTTCAACCAACACTCGCCCTTCGACCCAACTTGGGTAAACTTTCAATTGGGAGCTGCGGATCAGGATTATGAATCTAATCTCCGATTTGTGGGCTCCATGGTCCAGTACAGCATCAGAGAACTGCCATCGAAATTATTAGATGCGAGTATGTTTGACAAAATTTGCAATACTACTGGAGGATTATACAATCCGACTGATGTTGAAGTTAAGGATGGACCTCCGCCAGGTAATAACTAAATGACTAATTTATAATTAAATGACTAACACGAGCTATTTAACTGTCCATTCGATAGGCCTAATAGTTAACGATGAATATTGACGACTTCTCCGCCGAGTCGATAGCTGACCGTGAGTGATCAGCCATAAATATCATATCAGCTATAAACAATAAATAATGTGATATAGATAGGTATGTGAACATTCAAAGAAAACCGTGCGACTATTGTTGATATGTTAACCTCCTAAATTAGTCAGTGTCCCTATTCTCGGTTTTATTACACTCGCAGCCGAGTTCCCGGTTTCTTGGTAAGCGGCCAAGCGGTGGAAGTTTACGTTCTTGAAGCGTTAACGTCACAACTCACCTGCTAAGATTACTATGGAATTCGGATGATTACATTCGAATACAGCGGTATGCGCTATTTATCGGTTACGTATGGCGCTTGCACTATGTTTAATGGAGGGTACTTAAATTTATAGACTGTGAGGGGTCTCACTATATATAGGCAGATAATGATATTGATAAGGATATTAACGTTAATAAACGATAAATTAGTTATGATAACTTAATATATAATAAATCGACTGGTTCGTTGGCCGTGTTGGTTGCAAGCGCGTCTGCATACCAAATAGTCCTGGGGTCATATCTCGGGTAAAGAGAGATTTAAAAATTCTTAATACCTTTAAATTGTGAACATGTAACTGTGCTTAGATAAATAACCAACTTTTATTCATTATAAAGTGACTGCCTCACAACACTACAAATTTTTCTAATTTAGAATTTCTAGTAATGGTTCGAATTCTGGATATATTCCCGATGCGTGGCAATAGGCTCACCACCTATTTTATAGTGGGCCGTAAACGTAACTGGTGAATCGTGGCAATGTTCTGCATTCCTCTGCCTACCCCTTCGGGGATTACAGGCGTGAAGTTACG
>DWEI01005213.1:0-11000 GCA_018245875.1 Mysoria ambigua | reverse complement strand
TGTAATCCCCGAAGGGGTAGGCAGAGGAATGCAGAACATTCCCACGATTCACCGGTTACGCTTACGTCCCACTATGTTACGTAACAAAATGTACGTTGTTACGTAAAAAAATATATTATTTTATTACGCTATGTGTACGCGTATTCCAAAGATCGCGAAAATTATAATATGTACTAAAAGCATTTAAATGTAAAAAATAACAAATATTGAATATTTATATTATATATATACTATACATATTTACTATACATTTCAATATAATCGAGTTTTCACTTCTAAAAATTGTTCACTAAGGCGTATAAAGTATTAGGAGACCTATTTTCCAACATTGGAACGATAAAGGGGTCGAAAAAATAGAAAAAAAAAACTTTACCACAGCCTGTATTCAACATCAAGCCCAACACACGCTAATGAAGAATCTTTTTTCAATGGATTATCTTTTTCTTTCCAATCAATATTACACAACTTAGCTTATCACGGTTATAAAAAAGGTAGGAACACCTCCACCCGTGCCCAAAAGTGGGACGTACCAAGTGTTCCAGTCATAATTAGTTACATAATACGACTACCTAGTCATCTAAACATAATACACTTGTCAAGTATTTTTTCAGTACGGGCAGGTCTGTAGGGCACTTTAGCGGACAACAGCTCGAGCGAGCTATATGTACGTTAGAGAGCATTATCGGGAAATCATATAAGATGTGTAAATATTATATCCCTGTACGTCAAGAGTAAAATACTCGCTAGGGATAGGTGATACCCTGAGAGTCGTAAGCGGTACGTGCAGAGACGATTCTTAGGTTGCAAGGGGCCTAGTCCCCTCTATAATTTAGACAATTGGAATAATTTAGACAGCGACGCCTACACATATGGAGTAAAAGTTAAATCTTCAACCATCGATTCCGGGAACTACGAACAAGGGGGAGAAAGCAATTCAAGAAACCACATTCATAGCATCGACGAGATCGCAGTCAGATAGACGGAATCCATGGAACGTTTATATACATTGTAAGGTAATTCCTTTTAGACTCGAAACGTTTTCCTTTTTTACGGAGAAAGCAACTGCACTGTTATACGTTGTGTTTAAATATGGATTTAATTAGTCATTAAACGGTTGTAAATGAAAGAAAATCACTCTCGAGTGGCCGGTATCAATTAGAACAGGTTGGAGTGGTCAATTAGTGTGAGGAGCAAGAATGCGATGTAAAATACAAGTGCGTGTAAAATGTATAATAGCAAGTGGTTGGTCTATTCAGCGCAAATATACCTTCGAGTCAAATATAATTATCACAAGAGTCCTGGTATAGTAATATGTGAAATAGAACTCAGAACGTATTAAATGTGCAATGTATTTGTTAAACTTAGATACAATGTTATCGAATGTAGAGTATTTAAAAAAGTAAAACCAACGTTTTTTGTCCAATGGTAACGTCTCAATATATAAAAGTAAAATATTGAAACACTCAGAGCTTAAGTATAACTGAGTATTTATGTCACCATGATTTTGTACAAAAATTATTAATATTAAAAAAAACAACACCAACGTCTCCAAAGTGTATGTCAACATCTCCAAAGTGTATGTAAAATAACGAATCAGTAACAAAAAATGACATAAATTGTCTATGGCACGTCCGTAGACAATAAAAAAGAATTAGAATCATTTTTTCCCTTCATAGAAAATCATTCTTTCCTTTCATTAAAAAACTACCTGTGAGAATTTTGTCAATGTTATTGTTAAATTTAAATTTCTCATACAATCCGACATTCGTTCCCAATTAGCAGGGAGCACTACAATTTGCACCGTGGACCGCATGCACAGTGTACAAAGTGAACTGCATTTATCAATATAACACTGCAGTAGCGGTATTCGCACCCGCATCGACACCGCAAGTTGTGTAGACACGGTCGCGGGCGGCGAGGCAGTGCTTTCATTAATCAAACCTTCCATACACATTCTTTGTCCAATTGAATAGAAGTGTTAGATAAATGAAAATTAAACAGCATTACTTTAATCGCAAATGGAAAAGCTTTTGTTAGCGATACTTTATTCGCAAATGACATTACATCTTTAATTATGTAGTCAAAACTTTATAAATACTTAAGTGATATTTAAAGACTATTACCACTAATAAATAGCAAGGTACTTTTAAGGCTCGCAATTGGAACCCGCCAGAGTCGTGAGGTGATCGAGCCAGGCGGGCTACTCATACTCTCCCGCGCCCGCAGCGGGCCCGCGCGGCGCCCGCGGCGGACGCGGCCGCCCCGTCACCGCGTCAAGCGAGCTCCAGGCTACGAGCTCCCGGCTACGAGCTCCCGGCTACGAGCTCTCGGCTACGAGCTCCCGGCTACGAGCTCTCGGCTACGAGCTCTCGGCTACGAGCACCCGGCGACGAGCTCTCGGCTACGAGCTCTCGGCTACGAGCTGTCGGCTACAATGGCGTTGTCTCATCGTTTTCGAGCCGCGCCGCATGCTCCGTGCACACGTGTACAATAGGTCACTTTATATTTAGACAAGATTACAATGAAAATATTATTCATGATGTTCCCGCGTGAAATATTAACTCTAATTCATTATTTCATAAGGTTCCTGTAAACGATGTACCTACATAGCGTCTTTTTCTCATACTATTTTTCTTATTCTGTGGAATGGCTACAGCAATTTAAGAGTCATATAACTTAGTACTGTTATTTATAAATGATTTCTAATATAACAAAAATGTATATATTGCCAGGCAAGATCAATAGGAATAAATCCAATCCATGAGTTACGACCTACCCGTGAGCATAGGGAATCCAATCCAGCACTTAAGATACGACTTTGCAAGTCCGCAAGATGGAGACCATGAGTCCCGCGGATTCGCAAGGTGCGCAGGATCGTACGCTTTAAAATCATTAGCCCACAAAATATTATCTGACTCTGTAAATAAAACAATAAAATTCCTTAGAAGAATGAAATAGTATAATTAAATTTTGATCTGAAAATATGACAAAAATGTAAATTGTGTTATGTGAATTAAAGTTTGAAAATGCGAATTAAAGTGAAGGAGAAAATGTAAAATATTAATAAAATTCAACGTTTCATATTTTACATTTGATCGTGTTTCGCTGCACGTGCAGCCAGCAGTTGAAAATGCGCGTTCAGATTCGACGCTCCTGATTAAGACTGATTGAACAAAGTTATAGATTGCTTCCAGATACTTCCATCTGATTCCTCCACTTTCAGAAAGCGTCATTTCTCATTTTATTATAACATTAAGTGATAACGTCGACTGTTTAATAGTTGAAGATACGTACTTCCATTTGGGGATCCCCCTTTGTCGTAAATGCGTGGAAAAAATAAAATCTTGCAAGTCTTGCGGATCCCGCACGTGTAATCCCGCTAATTTCACGCGGGATCCCGCATTCGCGGGATTGCGAATCCGCGGGATTGCATTCCCTACCTGTGGATAAGTAGTACAACAGAGATGTCGTCACTGTGGGACCGTGCGGTGCCGACTGTCAAGGAATGCTTTTTGTGGCACTTCACTTGAGTCACACATCATGCGTTTGTAAATTTGGAAAAAAAACCTCATTTTATGCAACAACCACAAACGCACACGACAGCGACAAGGAACGCGGATGCTGTGAGGGTGACGGTCCCCGAGCAACCGCAGCTCCACAGACGCTTCCTCGTCACCGAGCTTCACATCTCGTAGGATGCTAAATTACCTTACGACCGCGACTCGATGGCGAACTTATGTAAACTTAACATACGATATTCACTTCTTGCGCATATAAATGAGTGCACGTGATGTAATATTAAAGTATACATAAGGAAAAAACGTGCCACGCGTCCGAACGGTACAGCATCGTCAAAATATATACAGATATACGTAGATATATAAATACATATATACTACTTAAAGTAGTTTTTTAGTTGAAATAGTAGGTCGCCAACGGCAGCCGGCGGCACTCACCTTGCTGAAGTAGCCGACGACGTGGCAGCCCTCGTCGTCCGCGCTCGTCATCACGTAGAACAGGAACGGCTCCACGTCGTAGTACAGCGTCTTGTGGTCCAGGAAGAACTTGGCCAGCAGGCACAGCTGCTGGCAGTACTGCTTGTGCTTGCGCCCGTCCACCTGCCACACGCTGAGCGTGTCCTTCCGGTACACCTGCCGAGTACGCCGCCGCCCTTAACGACACGACACCTCTCTGGACTATCTACAGCGGTGGCTCGGCGCGGGGGTCAGGGAGCGGGGCGCGCCGCCAGTTCACCACCGGCCCCAGGGTGGGACATCGGCGTCATTGATGAAAAGTGGAAGTGTAGTATTATACAGGCACGATGTAACGAATAAAAAGGTTTATCAATGTTTCTAATTATTTACAAGAAAAAAGGTAGTTATAGATTCGTAGTATAAGATTCAATCTCGGGATTCCCGATTCATATCATCATGCACGCCCTTTTATAAACAAAAGCAATGCACATTTTAACTTTAAACGTCACTCGCTGTAACGCTGAAAAAAGAATCCTCAAACATTATTCGTGAGGTGTGCGAAATCTGCCAACACGCACTTAGCCAGCGGTACCAACTGGACTACAATTTCAGGATGCCTTCTCTTTACTTTTTGAATATTAGAAGCGATTTGAACTAGATTGTCGAATAGTTTTAAACTGTCTTACAGTAGGTTCATTTCCGAGGAGCTTTAAGGGCTGTTGCCAGCAAATCGGGAATGACCGCTATTGGTATCCACAAAATAAGGAAATACTCATGGAAATTTGCTCCCAATAGTCACCTATACACGAGCTGATCGCACGTAATGTTACATTACTTTACACATTACACTCGAACATTGTATACACCGCGTTGCACGCTTTTTGATATGTACTGCACCCTCACTACTGAGCGCAAGGTCGGGACACACAGGGCGGGCGCACCTCGTCGCCGGGCGGGTGGCGCCACACGCACTTGGCGCCGTGGCGCTCGGCCGCGGCGCGCGACTTGTGGTGGCCGAGGCAGAACTCGCACACGAAGAGGCGCGGCACGCGCGCCGCGTCGCCCGGGTACGGCGACTGGTACCACACCTCCATCATGTACTTGCCCATCACCACGTATCTGCAACGAGCGGGCGCTTTTCATTTAGCCCTTACTAGCGGTAAGCCCTCGTGGACGAACTTAATGCTGATTGGCATTTTCTACCAGATGATGATAAATTGGGGCAGGCAACTACCCTACTTAAATATAATTATTATTTTCTTATATTAAATAATGAAGTTTATGTAGTTCTCAGGTAATTCGACTGCAGTGAACACCTTATGATCTTGACTTGAAGTAGAACTTAAGATCTTAAAGTTAATTCAATTTGTGAATACACAAGTTGAACACAGAATCAAAACTTAATGCTACCACTTGCGGCTATTTATGGTGAGTATGGATATTTTAAATATATATTTAGCCGCTGTAATAATTACACAACCGTCTGTCTGATGTTCTATACCATTTACTTTATTATCATCGTTAGAAGTATCTCCGTCTATTCGTTGAGTGTATTGGTGTAACAATCTGTAATTACATTGGCTAAATATCTGTATTTACACAGGCAAAATAAATGTTTGCTAGTGCGTAGCGCACCTCGTTCCCTTGTTCGTGGAGATGTCCCCGAGCTCCTCCTCGATCTTGACGGCGGCGAGCGCCTGCGCGTCGCGGAACAGCCGCAGGTCGTAGTCGGGCGCGAAGCCCTCCAGCACGGGCTCGCGCTCCTCGCCCACGTCCTCGCTCGACGGCATCGACCGCAGCTCCTGGCTTCCCTTCCACTTCGATCGCATGTCCTGACAATTGAAACGCATCCAACTTATCGCGAGATCGCATAACATACAACAACATAAGACCGACAACAGGCATAAACCGACATATCCATGTGAAATTATCACATCCTTTTTAAGTCTAGAAGATAGTCGTATTGCTCTTAGCGACATCTACATTTTAGTATCTATCAATAAAATTCACTTGTTTTGCGATTACAGTGCGTATTTGTACTGCATCTGTGTTTTTGTATTTTTGAAACACATAATATAATTTAACGTATAGATTAGCGACCTTGACTTTGAGCTGGTAGGCGCGCTGCTCGATGGTGGGCATGGCGCGCGGGCGCTGCTGCAGCGCGGCGAGCGCGCGCCGCCGCGTGGCCGCCGCCGCCTGGCGCTCCTCGGCCGCCGCCACGCACCACGCCGGCGTCACGTTGTGGTACAGCGGGCACGCGTCCCACGTGAAGTGCCGCTCCGCCTTGCCGCCTTGGGGAAACCATTACTTTACACACGCAAACGGGTTAACACTTTATGATGTTGTACGCATTTATTTATAACACAGCTTTGAAAATATTTTCACGTAAGACGTAACACGTAACATCGCGCCTGTTTCTCCTCGAAGAGCCAGAGGTGTGAAGTATACTCTCATATTTCACCAGTTACGTTATACGTCCCACTATGGAATGGATGTAAGCATATCGAGATGGATGGGGTATTAGACCAGACTACGAGTCACTTCCAGAAATTCTCAGAAAGAAAACCTGTCGACCCAGGAATCGAACCCAGCAATTAAATCTACAAGAAAAAGAAAAACCAATAATACCCGATCCGAGGAGCGAACCCAGGACCTTTCGATTACAACAACTCAATCAAACAGGTTAATACAATTTAATAGAGAAAAGTATTCTTTACAGAACATGTAAAGATATGCCAAAATATTTCATCAGGAAAACAAGTAAATATTGGTTGACGTAACTTCATGCCTGTAATCCCCGTAGAACTATTAGAACTTTTACCAGATTTTTAGTAGAAAATTTTCTAATTAGATTTTTTTATAGCGTTCGACCCGGGAATCGAACCCTGGACCTCTCGATCGGCAGTCGCACGTGCAACCGACACGAAATAAATTCATAAATAAATTCACAAAAATAAATTCATTGATTATGTAAACATATTTTGGATGAATAAATTCATCTAACGTCATTTGCGAGTTAAGATGCAGGTGTGAAACAACAATTCATCATATTAAGTTAAAAAAAAGTATAACCTAAAGTTCAGGAAAATAATCGGTTACTAGTAACGCCATCTATGAGAGACCATGTGGGAACATTGAGACATAATTTCGTTAAAACAAAGAAACCGGTTCCCACCATAACTTATCTTGATTTCAATTAGCTTAAGCAATTAACTATTAACAGCTTTTTTAAATTGCAGTGTAGGTCTTAAGATAATGATTCTTACTGCAGTTCCAATGTTTGTAACCGTCAATAATTTATTTTCCTATATTGTATACAAAACTTATTTCAGAATGATAATTTTATTATCTAGACTTAACACACAAACAAAATGGTAAATCGATTTGGTGGTCGAAGCAAAAACTTTATTATAACTAAATGACATACCGAGGTGTCCACTTGAATCGCAGTCTCTGACTGGACAGCTTCGTTCCGATGGTGACAGTGGTATATCCGGTTCCTCTATGGGCTGTAGCACTGGCCGACTTTTCAACGGCTTCTTAGTCTCTTTACTGCAATAAAAAAACATAACATTTTGAAATACATAGAATCAATGTAATTAAGAGAGAGGGATACACTCAGAAATTGTATTGATGTTTACTGATAAATAAGAGATATTAATAAGGACAATGTCAAAATAATTGTACAAATGAGAACTATTTCTTTAAAAAACGTTATATTAAAGCCATATTAAAAATATATTATAAAGATTACAGTTTGCACACTAAACATGAAGGCTTACAAGATGACCAATGTGGAAAATTAGTTATCTAAACCCTCATTAAGCTCTGGAGTTATAAACTGCAATATGAATATTTTAAATTTATTTCTTGTACACAACAGTTTGAAACTTTTAAAAACACTTAGAACTATTAAATAGATATTTTCTTGCTATGGAGGACACTCAATAAACCATTCATTAAGTTGTTAATTTAGACCTTCACACAGTTGTAGAGCGATATTAAGAGAATTCTGTTCCAAATTAAGCAAAGTGATTATAAAAGTGATAATCAAATCTTACATCTGATTTTAGAAAACTTATATTAAGCAGAAATTTACTGAATATTGGTAACACTCATTCTCTCAATACAATACCTCTACATAATATACGTTAAAATCAGTTATTGTATACTGTAAATTGCACCATTGCAGATATGTATAACATTAGATCAGACATACCTATGACTTTCAATACACAGCACAAAACCAGTTTACGCGAATTAATAAAATATTTCAAACGGTTCCTTATTACGACTTGAACTTCCCGCTCTTAAACAAAAGGGGAATTATTACTAGAGTCGTCAATAGATGGCGTAACTTGTTCAATCATTTGTAAAGCAATTGCCACAGATAAATAATACGTTCTTATTACAATTCGAAAATATTGGAATAAGAAATTAACGGTTAATCATATTTTTGGGTAAAATGTAATATAAAAGGATGTAGATGTATAATTTCGCAGCAATTGAAATGGCTGCAATAAACTTTCTACACTGAATCATGTTGTACATATAAAATAAACATTTTTGTGTCCATTAAAATAAACTTTAGAAAATAGTGAAAGAAATATAGAGTTTAATCTTACACTTTGCCATTGCATTTTTCATCTGCATCTGAATCTGTATCAGTGTGCGTCCGGGCGTTGATAAAACGCGACGCGCGTGCTGTTCTCGACCGCGTCAACTTTCGGGGTATCGCACCATTCGCCGCGGTAGACCCACTAGAGTTTGTTGGACTCTTTATTGATGTTATTGTTGTCGTTGTTGTAGTTGAATTTGATGTAGTTATTTTCTCATGCTGGAAACGTTAAGAAACTGTTTTCAGGTGCAATCAAACGATGGAATATTTGATAAAGGGGTAATTTTTTATTATACATAGGTGTCAAAAACAGGTTATTACTTAGCAGAATTATTGTAATGTTAAGTAACTTATTCTGCATTTCAGCATGTACGGAATCAGAGAAAATAAAAATATATTATGTAGATGGTGTTAAGCATTCTAAATTTTACCCAAAAAAATACACTCACCTTAGTAGTATGCATTGGTGACTTTGCATGTCCATTTGTTAATTCCTCTTTTTTAATTTTTGGTGCTGGATCACTGTCAGTCTCTGATGACACAGATTCAATGGATGACTGGCTAGATGAACATGATGATGCACTCTTTTCTTCTAAAATTTTTTTAGGTGGAGGACCATTGGATCTACTTGCTCGACGTTTCGTATTCTCTTTTGAGCCATTTGAACCATCATTTAGAATTGGAGTCAATGGTGGTGTTTGCTTTTCATCACTAGATTTCCTCAAAGATCTTTTATTTCTTGGAGATGCTTTTGGACTTGATTTTGATGATTTATTACTTCCTTTGCTTTCTGTTTCTGATTCTGAACTATTGTCTGGTGAAAATATACTCTTCTTTTTTAATGTATCACTTTTAATTTGGTTTGCTTTTGGTACTGTCTTAGAAATTGCCTTGTTTTTATCCCCTGGCGGAACTCTTGGTGGTGGCTTTGCTTTGAGAAGAAGTGAAGCAGTTACTTTGGACTTTGTTGAACACCGCCTTCTTGGTGGTAAAGTTTTTGGAGTAACAACTTTAGCAGTATCATCATCACTGGATGATGAAATCTTGTTTTTTGACAACCGTCTGGGTTTCGGTTCATCCTCATTTGGTGGTTCATCTATTGGTTCTGGCTTAGGTGGTGATTTTGGAGACTTCAGCAATTTCGGTGATTTTGGTGATTTTGGCGATTTAGGTGATTTCACTTCAATTATAGGAACTGGTGGAGCAACAACTGGTGGTAGGGGTGCAATAGTGGCCACCACTTGTGGTATATCAGATGTTGAAGATTCTGAGTCAGAACTACTGGAAGCTGACCCAGAGCTGGTGGAAGAACTGGCACTGCTACTGGAGTCTGATGTTGATCCAGAGCTTGTATCTGTGCTACTGTGATTGTTATGCTGAAAACAAAATTTAAATGAATTAAATATTGTGATCTTTATCTTTATACACATTTTCTATCAACAATCTAACAATTCTCTATCAAAAATAGTTTCATATACACAATTCTATTGATTAATTAATGCCTAAGGGTCTTTGAAAAAAAACCATTTTTATTCCTATTTATGAAATGTTTCATTTAAATAATCAATATAATATTTTTAATAATCATATAGTAACTTATTGTTGTGTTGCAATTATATCAACAAATAAAGTAATATACAGATGAAATATTTACACAATAGCTAATATATTACATTACACTAGTTATTAATTAAACAGTATTATTATGTAACTTATATACTATTGTCAAAAGGCTGTAAATTTACAAATCAAAAGGCTGTAAATTTACAAACACAGTGTGTGGGTCAAACACAAACCAAAAATAATTATTTCAGTGATGAATGATGAAATGACACAGAATGGATAAACTTTGTATTTGATCCTTCAACATCACCTAAAAAAGTAATCTTAAAATATTAATGTATTAACTCAGAATTATTATTTTTATTTTGTATCTTCTTAGTTATCACTCATAAACACTCTACATTGTATAGATTCTACATCAAATTTATCTATCTCAGTAATATTTGGCATTTTGAAAGCCTACAGATGATAACAGAAGAAGTTTATTAGTCAATGGTCAATAACAATAACATACCCAAATAACCAGCTTGTTTTCACAGTTGTTGGTTCGATTCTCGAATGTATACACAATTAAAAAAGCGTTTGACACCGTCTTTATTAAGGACCACTGAAGGTTGAGGCAACAAATGATCATAAAACACTTATTTGGAGCAACAACATAGCAAAATAAAGCAGCATGATACTCACGTCGAGATTTGTCATGGCTGCGACGAGGGCTTGGTATGACTGTATTTTGGCGGACAGTGTTAGGTGCAGCCAGACAAATTATCCTTTATTTATCGTTGTGTTTACAATACAACGAATCCAGTCCTTCAATCAAACAAAATAAGCAGCATAACGCA
>DWEI01005212.1:0-11001 GCA_018245875.1 Mysoria ambigua | reverse complement strand
CAATCTTACTCGTAAATATGCATTGAGACATTCTTATAGTTGATTAAATAGTTACGGACAAAAATTTTCATGTTTTGTTTTGAGTTTATTAAAATTAACTCGAAATTACAAATGAAAGTTATAGAACTATTCCAAAGTATGAAAACTGTGCATTATTTTAATATCAGCTTTAGATTTCTTCTTTTCAATTTGGAATCTATTAAGAGAATTATATTACATTGTATGCTTTCATTTTACGATTTATTGTTAATTTTACAGCCTGTCCCATTATTTTACTGTCACATGGTATTCCTACACCCAAAAATATTTTCGGTTGTCCACCGTCCTTTTAATCTGGCTCGACTGACTGCGGGTTTTTGCTTGTATTTTCCAAACGATTTCCCGACCGAACCTAAAATTTTTACTTCTTGCTAAAGTGTTTCATAGATGTTTTAGTCTATGCAGTTTCAACTCGACTAACGTAATGGTATTATAAATTCAATTGTTTGGGTATAATATGATCATTGAAATAATACCTATATATAGTAAATGGTTATGGTAAACAAAATGAGTTAAAATAGTAGGTTACACTGTTAAAGGCGAAACCTTGAAACACCCTGAAATCTAAATCGCTCCCGTTGGACAGTACAGGATTATATAGGGAAATGTTAATTTCTTACAGGACTTCGTCAATTTTTTCCATAAATAGTTAAAAGTATGATTGTGTATTGTATAGAATTGTTACATGTATGGTTTTTACATACACCGCGTTGTTTCTGATTTTGTTCCTAGCTAAATAAAGACCAATTTATCACACATTAAGTACAATAGTTTTTCTTATAATACACGTCCACTTGGAATGTTCCTATGTGTATATTATAATGTTGCAATGTTTCGTATATTTAAAAAAAATAACAAACCCCAACACCTAAGGGGTCCTTATCCGAATAAATAATACTTCTCATTTACATCCGTTCATTCATTTTCATATATTTTGGTTCAAGCGAAACAACTTCATAATCAAAATGTTTTGCTCTGAAATCGAAAGCGGATAGCTTAACAAAAATCACGATGGTGACTGCTGTGCAGCAATCTACATTCGATATTATTATGGAAAAATCGAATCACAGATGTATGGTTAATCTCTTTACCGATACTTTACTTAGGTACTCGTTAAAAGCAATAAGGGAAACTCGCTGACGACGACGAAAATACTTATGCGTCGTCCGTTTAGAAGTCCATTATTCCCGGTAATACCCTAGAGGGGAATCCCTTAACCAGCTCATTAAATATTTTTTCCCCTTTAGTAATGGGCCATACAATACCCAAAAAATATATCTTGTTTGGCTACGAGTCATTAAACGCCTGGCTATTGTCTTTTTGACTAATACGCTATCAGAATATACTATGATAATAAAAATAACGCATACTTTTAGATAATTAAATCTTGTTTCTGCCCTTTGAAGGCATGATTTTTTAAATTACGAGTTGGTTATTAAATGAGAAAATAATTATAATACTAATAAATTTCTGAGTTCGTTATAAAATAAGGTAAATTTTACGTTTATTTCAGTGCATGTTACGATAAATTTGAAGAAAGAAGAATCCGAAGTGTGAGAAGGGAAGAAGAATAGCGTTACGCTGACATTAGAATCAGTACGCTTTGTCGTCACTGGCGTGAGCTCACAAAACGGACTGATTCTTTGATCAGCGTACGCACAGCCACAAGTGTGGACCGTGACGGCGTTGTTGGTGTGGCATGGTACACGGAACTCCATACCATAGAAGTTTTACTAATACTTATTAGCAGTAGTGAACAGGTAAAACGGTACCATCCACGTATCTGAATTCTAAACAGTTGACCTAATGAGTACCATTAGGTACTTCACTTATTACTACGGGTAAGTGGCTTCACTAATGACTACTGGGAAGTGTAAGAAGTCAGTGGCAATTATGTAAATATTGCCATTCAGGAAATATAATGATTAACATATAGATATACAAATTACCAAGTATTTTTAATAAAATTGTTACTCAATTTTTTCTTTAGAAACAACATTAATAAGATAACCATTTACCCGCTGATTCCTTGCACTTGAAGCCAGTTCTCAAAATTATATATTTTTTAAGAATATACAAAATTTCTATCAGGAGTAGTGAGTCCTAATTTAGAATGTCACCATAGCCTATTATAGAAATAAATATTTGAACCCAGAGCCACAAGAACAGTGGGTTGAATTTCAAACCATAGGTAGAACTCTGCTAACTTAGCTTTTAGTTGATAGATCATAAATATTAAATAGCTGTTTATGCAACATTCCAGTGGTGTACTCTATCATATAATATACCGCAGTTTTTCAGCTTCGTGAAACACATTGAAATCTTAATTTTCTTAGTTAAGAAAACGCTAGTTATAACAGAAAACTTCCCACGTTCAGTGTTATCTGGGGAAACATGAAAACTACAGTGGAAAACCCAAATACACATAACTGGTTAAAAAGTAGTGTAATAAAGAGAAAAACTGTGCGGACTAATCTATGAAGTTAGTTAACATATGCACAATCCAGTGTCGCCAAAATTATCTAGTACCCACACAAACGCTGAGCTTGGATGAGACTTGCTCCTTTTTATGTCAAAACTTTAGCGAAAAACAAAATAATTTGTAGTGTATTTCACAGCGTAGTGCCATTTTATATTCAACTTTTAAGTTTAGAGGTAAAGTTCAAAAATGTTTAGATAATAATGATCATCATTATCAACCTGTTTTGTAATTTCACCATTAAATTGGTATTGTCGAAAGTAGAACGATGTAAGTTACCCAATACTTTAAGCCTAAATGATATATTATTTTTTACAGGAGATATGGTTTTTTAAATAACTATTACACAAGGATACTTACGTTAAATTAATCGTAACTAAGTACATATATCAATATCTTCATTCAATCATTTTTCATGGTCAAATATGAAAGTATCAAAATCATATTGCCTTTACATTAGACCAATTTTTACAGTCAATCATACAACTTTGCAGCACATTTTCAGCCGATCGTTACAAAAGTATTCAATTCGTTCCACTTGGATTTGGAATAGGAATAAAAATGGGCTCTTGAATCTCTTGACTGAAGTTGCGTAATTTGCACTTTAGTGGAGTTTTTACTCTGCTACTATATACGATTAATACTACTGCGATGTCTGTTACACAAGGTCTACTACAGTTATATCTGATGTGTCGTTAGCTAACTCTAGTGTTAATGATAATAAATCTTGTGACAACTCCGCTTAATTTAAATTAATAAGAAATTGTACAACAGTAACCAAATCGTGTTAAATGATATACAAAATTTTGTTGTGCATACTTTTTTCTATTGTTTTCACATGAAAACCCAGAACAAAATTTAGTGCTCCCCTAATAAATGGTTTTGAATGGAAAACGAAACTACGACCCCCTCAGGCTCTACGACCTCAGGCTTAGCTTTTGTAAAGGAAATGTTAAAGAAGTTGAACGCAAGGGCCATCTTAATGTAATGCTCGAGGGTATGGAACGAATGAATTCCATGTGCAGATTCCATTTTAAATGTTACAACCGCGAATCATTCATCCAAAATCGTATTTAATTATAGACAGACACAAAACTTATGCTCCTATTATATAATACTAAAAATTTATCTAATAATAAAAATTAAACTTCTTGAAAGATCATAATATTTTTGGAAAACTGAACATCGCAGCTTCACGCAAGAGGAAAACATTCAATAGCAAATCTTAAACAACTTTATTTATGTAGCTCTCGACAACTTGGCAATTGCATAAAGGAATATCTATTATACTTTCTTCCAAACGACGTTTAAAAGCGGATGGAATATTAAGAGCTCCATTAAGTTTTTACAAGTTGATACTAAATAAGAGTGTTCCTACACAATCCGGACCGATATTTACATTTCGATTTCTACATCTACACTAATATTATAAAGAGGAAAGACTGGATTATTTGTTTGCATTGAATAAGCTTTAAAACTACTGGACCAATTAGCACCAAAAATTCTTACACCGTTAGACTCTTACATTCTTCTCAAGTCTAAAAACAAAACAAAAAACTTTCTTTATAATATACTCTTTCTTAGAAACCCCTGTCACAGAAATAAGGATGTGTCTGTGTTAAAATTTGTAATTTTTAAATGTCAGTCAAATACCACGCGGAGCCGAGACGGGCCGCCAGTTCATCAACAAAATCGTATGCCGGCTAATTCACCTTACCTCGGTACATCGAAAACGTTTATCTTAGTGTCATTTATGCATGTCAGTCATTTGTGTACGCGATTGATTTAACCAATATAATACCAATCTATTAGACAAAGCAAGTTCATTCAATCTAATTAAAATGAGGGGTGATCTTAAAGTCTGCCGCGATTGGACCCAAATATGATAATTTATCACTCTATACATCACTCTGTTCTGATATAAGATAGGAAAATAGTCTGGACAGACCCTAACAGTAACTTTTCATAACTATGAACGCGCTTTCTACTTCAAAATAAGTACATTACAATTCCACTCGAAAATTCTACGCCTAGTTTAATCTGGAATGGATTTATGAGCTTTGAGAATAAGGTACAAATTTGTCTACAAATGGATGCCACGTATAAAATAGAGCTATTTGTCAAAGACTAAAGCTTGCTATAAGTCAACTGAGTATTCGCAAATCAGGTACCTATCTAAAGTCTTTCTACGGATCAATACTCTTTGACTAAACACTGCCATTTTTAAAAGTGATTTCTTAGAATAACTTTGACATACTCTTAGGTTGCAGTGCAGTTTGTCTTTGTTCTATAGAAATTGCAAGCAATTGCAATATTTTTCTGACGGCCAGATAAAGTGCTAGTTAAACTTCTACTATTAAGCAAGCATTGGTAAAGCTAAGCTCGGTTCGACGTTTGCTAAGTTAAGATTAACTTGGAACGTCGTATGTACCAGTGCATTTTTATAATCACTTCATTAACTAACAGTCATTCTTATTCACAGCGTCATTCTTATAATCCAACTCGTACTCGATTACAAATTTCCATACAAAAAGGCGGCCACTTGAGCATACTATTTGTTCTTCTGTTACTCTCTTCACTGGTGTATTTTTTCTCTGTATAAATATTTATTACACATTCTTCATACGAGCTCTAGACGTTGCCGTACATCTTTATTTCTGCACGAGATAATATATTGTCCTTAAAAACGAGCTCAAGTATTATTGTAACTCAGGATGGAAAGGTTCCGTACAGTATAATAAAAACCTCCGAATATGAAATTACACATATTTTAACCGCGGCTGAAAGGTGCGATTAAATTTACGATGTGTTAGTTTAGATATAACTTTAAATGTGAATGTAATGATACAGTGGTTTTAAAATTCAGTCTATCACTCTGGGAGCGTTATGTTCAAATCTTGGCAAATAAAATAAAACAACACGATTAATCTGCACACGTGTAGAGTTAACGTCACGTAATAAATAGAATAGATACATATGTGTATAAGTATCCAAATTAATAATAATATCCGTAAGATAAATTCAAAAAAACATTCCTGTTTACTTATTCCTAGTTAGGAAAAATCTAGAGAATATAAAAACACCTGTAAATAACGAGTCAACGTTTAGATGAAATACCTCAATCCCGTTTCCTAATAACTGAACTCTGAATACGCGGAAGAACACAAATATAAAAATTCTCGCGTTATTCAAAGCTTCGAGTTATCTAATGATAATATGTATAAAAGCCCACTGTTATGTTTATGACTAGTTTCTTACCTCTTTGGAGATAAGATAGATGATATATATCTTACTTCCGCTGTGACATTTTATCGAGAGCTTTCTCGATTGTACAGACAGAACTTTCTGGGGAATACACTTATACTAGCTTAACTATAAAATGCACGATACACAACAACTTTATTTTTTCAATATATCATAAGGGTAACTAAATACAAAATCAACGAAGTATCCAGCAAAATTTAAAATAATAAAAACAAAAATATAAACATATGAAAAAACAAAAATATAAAATGCCATATTAACAATCCTTAACTAACTCTAGTTCTACAGTGCCATACCAATGGCCAGCCACTAACATGGATACAATCACAAAGAATATATGAATAAATCGTCATTTTGAAAATTGTATTCGTTTTGGAAGCTGTATTCGTCTTGGAAGCTGTATTCGTTTTAGAAGCTCTATTCGTTTTTAACTTTCACCCATTAAAGTGTTCTATTTATTTATTTGAGGATATTGCTCGGACGATCGATAACCAATTGAGAAGAGAGGTGATCGAGCCGCGGTGTCGTTTGTTTCCCGATAAAGGTAAATTCAGACATGACCAGACCTACGTTTGGACTTGGAGGGCGAAATAGTGTACAAATTCGGATTTACGATCTGCGAAATTCAGATTGTTATTTGTTTGCAGTTGGCTTGAAATTATAAGATACGAGTACATCTCTCACAAAAGATCACGAAGCGCCTCATGCGATACATATTCACAATTATCTATACAAATACAAATTTGTATATTTTTATCATTTTGTATACAAGAATTGACTACCTCGTTTGTCGTGTTGGTTGCAAGCCGGACTCCCGATCATGAAGGCCTGGCTTCAAATACGGGGTACAGCACTATTGAATGTTGAATTAATTGGTGAAGTGTTGAATTAACTGATGATACGTGGGAGTGTATCACACTCCTTTGTCTACTTCCCTCGGGGACCACAAGGGTTATGTTACGTTTACGTATATAAAGAAATCACATAGTAGGTAAATGCTTGTCTGGATCTGTGGGTTGTTAAGGCAATATTTTTATAAATTTTGATTTTCTTCTATAGTTCACATACTTTTTATTTATTTACTTAGCGATAACTGCTTAAGCTCTCACCGGTTAAATACGTCGTGTATGGTGTACACGACGCACGAAGGAAGAGGGAGGGTCTTCTGACATATTTGTGGTTCTGAACTTAATGACGAGCGAAATTCTTAGATAAATTTAGAGGTAAATATTATACTACGTAATTTTATTTATTAAGAATGTCACATACCTGAATAATATCGAAATTGCTGAAACGAAGGTGTTGTAATTTGGTTTCGAGATGGCTTTAATGTAGTAAGAACGCAACTTCACGCCTGTAATCCCCGAAGGGGTAAGGAGAAGAATGCAGAACATTCGCAAGATTCACCTGTTACGTTTACGTTCCATTATGGAATAGGTGGTGAGCTTATTGCTATGCACCGGGCACATATCCAGACACCGAACCACGACTAGAAAATCTAGGCAGTTGTAAAGAGTGTTGCCAAAATCGACAGTCCTGAGAATTTACGGACGTTGATACTATATTTTACATTTTATATTTTACGAATATATTATGTAACGGGTCATGTAACAAAATAAAAACATAAATTTTGCGTTATTTCGACAATAAATTAAGCCAAATGTATTTTCCAGCAATCCGAAGTTGATGTTACTGAATTGATTGTATAATATTGTATAAAATACGCATGCATATAATGATATAACATATTGGGACATCTCGACACATTGCCGTTTGAACCCAGAGTGAACGACAAGGGAGCTTGTTTTATGATAATTAGAAGGTTGCTGATTTATATAAATATATATGTACCTATATAGAAAGATTTTTACACTTGACTCAAAACAAATACCAGTGCTCGCCACACAAATATTTGTTCTGGATGAGAAACGAATCCATGACAGCAATGCCACAAACAAGTTCACTAACAGTTGGTCTAGTCAATAATATGCATACAATGTATAAATAATACTTTATACGCATGACCTTACACGGTTGTTTCACTTAGAAACGAATTTTCCGCAGGGATTAAAGCATTTTAACATTACGTACAAAAATATTATATTCATCCATGAATCAAGCTCAAGTCCTGATCAGTTTTTTATGAGTATAAATATTCGACAATCGGTACTCTCTGCCTACCACATAAAGGATACGGCGTATATATGTAATATTGACAATAATTGAATTCACTCGGTAGTCCCTTACCTTGCTTGTATTGTAAGTTACACCACGTAACTATATTGGATAAAATATTGGCGTTTGTACCATTCAATTTATTTTCCAATTAATTTTACGCTTTGTCCATTAGCTGTGAAGTTTATTAATTTTGTGCGGAAGAGAAGTGGAAATGATATCGTGTGGATTGTTTTGAAGAAAGTTTTAAGAAAGAATGTAATCGTAGAAGAGCAATACAAAATTTACTTTGTTTAGACATAAATAGACCAAATTATAGTTTAGTAGCAATAAAACAAAATCTGTAGACATCGGTTCCTAGATTTGAAAAGCTCATGTCTTTTCGTAACTATCTATCTGTCCATCGCTAAATCGTTACTGATAACGTAAAAAAATATAAGTGCATAAATAATAATTTTAAATTACTTTGCGCTTTGAAGAGTTCTGCTTAAATACATCCATTTGAAGGTCTTCGATTATTAAATTTGTGTTGTCAACATTTCCATAGTTAACAATTTAAAAAGAACAGTGCGAGTTTAAAAACAAATGTGCAAATGATATATCTCGTGTGGATTGTTTTCATTATTGGATCGCAAGTATACGGAGGTGAATGCTTTTACTTATATTTTAATAATTCTAGTCTCTTATACATTTAAAATATCAACCTAGTTTTTTAATAATTAAAGCTGAAAGTAAGTTGAAAATGGTCTCTTTTGTAATCGCAACATTTACCAACAACATGACATTTGTCAACTCATAACAACCGTTAATAAGCCATTATATCCTTTGCAAAATAAAGAATTTGTATTTAAATACTGCTTTTATATTATCTTATTATACTTAACTGCTTCGTTCGTCGAGTAGTTGCAAGTGCTAGTTTGGATCGAGAGGTTCTGGATGCGATCCCAAGGTTGGGTTATTAAGTGTTTCCAATTTTAAATTCCTAGTAGTAGCATTGAGTATGACTTTGTGTCCGGTGTATGACAATAAAATTCAACCGGTATTTCGCGATGTGACATATAATACCTACACTCTTCCAAAACATGCGAACAAGATGTGACGCAATTTTTTCCATTACCTTTCATACTCAGCCTCACCTTACTTGTCATAATATTTTGCCATCATCCGAAAGTACAAGTATAAAACAAAATTTGTCAAGGGATTAGACTCACACCCACAGCCCCCAGGGATCTCATAAAGTGCACATGTCATGTTCATGGGACGTTCGGTGCCTCGGAAATCAATTTGAGTCGAACTCCTGCGTTATTTATCAGCCAGGGTTCTATTTACGAGTTTTGCGTGTGTGCTATGATCGAGAAATATATTTATGTGACTCATAAGCCATTTTTAAAGGTAGGAATGTGGAATTTAAATTCTAATATAATATTCAATATATATGAAAATTGTTACTAACTTTATGATAGGAAAACAATTTTTTAGATAAGTTTGTTACTTAACAGATAAACGCCTGTCATACTGTATTTAAAAACTTCGTAATCGGAAATTGTAAATATGATTAGATCATAAATTATGATCACACAGAACTATCGTTTACTTGTATGTGTCCTGACTGAAAATCAATCACATAATCTCTAAACAAAATACACCAACATAATCGGAAAAAATATTAATAATAATACCAACCCTACACACATGCTAAGGAACCTCCATAACATATCTACAGTACATATATTTGCCGCTACTGAAATACGTGAAATTTTTAACAACAAGACCAAAATAAGATTTCAGGCCTACGTTTCGCGAATTACTTAATTGCGAAGAACTTAGTGGGGAATGAGTTTAATTTATGTGAATATGGCAAGTGGCGCTGTCGACGCAGCTCCGCGTTGTAACTCTTTAAAAAGGAATTCGCATGCGGTATACATATGTTATTTAATTTCATTTCGTACAAATGTTACTTCTAATTTTATTGCTGTCATAAAAAATCATTGTTATACGAAATTATATTTTTAGAAGCCCTCGTTAACAATGCAATGTAAATTTGCGTGCCGCATATTCTGGACACAGTTCAACTTTAACTGGTCGTAACAGATAACAGCTTTCCCTTGACTAGCGTGTAACCGTGATGTAATCCTTTTTTATGTTTGTGCAGTGTGTTTGTATATAATGATTAATATATGTGTATATAATTATTAGTTTATCAGCCATGTGATTGTCATAACACAAGCTTTCTTTTAATCCTGAGTCGGGT
This sequence comes from Mysoria ambigua, assembly GCA_018245875.1. Lineage (NCBI taxonomy): Eukaryota > Metazoa > Arthropoda > Insecta > Lepidoptera > Hesperiidae > Mysoria > Mysoria ambigua. The sequence goes on along the minus strand of DWEI01005212.1, from coordinate 793 downwards.
ACTATAAGATTTTTAAATTTTGATTTCCTACATATTTCTCTTTGGGAATTACATAAATATAAAAATATTATTGTCTGCTTTGTATACCCGTTTCGAAGACGATCCTTCTCTGGAATGGTTTTAATATATTGTTGGCATCGCTAACATTTCCATAGAAGCGAGATAACAGGTGTTTTACGGTCAAGTCCACCATCTTTAGGGCGCAAGGTGCAGCCCAACGACAACCAGCCGGTAGTCACGACAACCAACCAGCAGTCACCACAACTCTTATTATCAGCCGACATGATTTTTAATTAAATAAAAAAAAATATAACAATTTATTAAAAGAATACAAAAATTTTATACTGATCAAAATAATAAATAAGTAAGTGTGTCCCGAATCGCATGTCTCTTCTTTGCGAATATCGAACTAAAACTTCACAGTTTTAGTTTTAGCCCAACCATGAACAATATTTAATATTGTTACTAGATAACGTGATATGTCAGCATCAGCGACTTTAGTAATAAGCTATACCCATTGCTAAATCACTAAGACTAGGTGATACATACATGATATAAAATCTGCTTGCTTAGATTTACATGCGGATTGCTTCATGAATAACCGTTTGTTATGAGTTTCCGGGTCCGGAAAAATATCATAATTTCAACGCAGATAATGGGAAAACAAAAAAATATTGTACACCCACAAGTATTTCAAAATATATATTCCACATATGCCTCGGTATGGTCTCCGTTTCTCATCGATATAAGTGCAATATGCCACAGTAATTTACTCAATATATATTTACAGATA
>DWEI01005211.1:0-11001 GCA_018245875.1 Mysoria ambigua | reverse complement strand
GTAAAATTCTCGCAATTGCATAATTTTCCTGATTCATTATGAAAATTTTTGATAAGCATTTTTCCGTCTCACTTATTAAAATTTTATTAGCGTGCGATCAACACCTAACAAAAGGGCCAATATCACAATATTGAGACGTATTAATTTATTGTTCCACGGTTCACCATAAAAGGTCACTGAATATTGGTAACTTATTCGCCAATATTGATAACACTTATATTGAGCATATAGAATGTACTAGTCTCTAGTACTGGGCTAACTTTCGTCATCCGTGAGTTAAAACATGAACCGTTTGTGTTCAAACCGAAAAACGTGTATCGTAAATAGATTTACTTGTATCGTCATCATTTCTATCATCAGGACATAAGCCTAAATTTAGTACATAGTTAAATAAATTGTGTAAATATTTAGTGTAAGGAACAATGGGGTTAGCATATACATTAGTATTAAAACCCCCAAATAAATATAGATTTAAAAAAAGGACATAAGCCTCGCTCAATGAGCGCTATCGCGCCCTGTCCGCGCTCTAGCTCGTGCCTGCAGCCTTTCGCAGACCGTTTCCTCGCCTGGCCGGAGGGCGTCCTATACTACGTTTGCCGAGCGGCGGTCTCCACTCCGTTTTATGCATAAGCAACTCAATATACGTACATAAAGCAAAATTAGCTAGCCTCTTGTATAATCTACTACAGAACCGAAATCCACTCTGCACTATTATATGACAATTATAATTATTGTATTAAAATTGATCATTGTTTCTGTTATGACAACGTATTTTACTTGAACGTATTATAACTGAAATTCATAATGAAAAATCAATGAAATGCTGTCTGTATGTTGTTGTAGACAAAAGCTTGATATATACCAATACCTAAACTCGATGGGAGCTGAAAATTTATAAAGTATTCACGGAAAATATTGTGAAGGTCGAGCCGAGCGACCGATTGGGCGTTCGGTGTCCGCAGCGCGTGCACCTCGCGGCCGGCGCCAACAACTCTGTCTGTCCTGCGCACCCTCTCGTCTACAATTACAATCGACGAAACAGATGGCTGTGTTGTGTAAGTGATTATTTTTAGGAAATTTTGTTATCGTATATTGAATTTTTTTTTTTAATTTTATCTGTTTTTTTTTCTGTTTTTGTTGTTTTTGGTGTGCAATAAAGTATATTGTATTGTATTGTATTGAATTGTAATATGTACTGTGCATATCGACATCGGCAGTTTATTGCAGTCCACTGCTGGACGTGGACCTGCTCTGAGGGGTTATCCCCACGCTCTTCATGTTCGTTCGGATGTGCAGACCGTAGCGTACAGAGCGCCGTTTACACTGCTGGCACGAGGTTGGAGAACGTATTCTTACTCCAACCTCAAAAGAAATATATATACATGTAATATTTTACACATCATCATCGTTTTATCTCAGTCCACTGCTGGACATAGGCCTCCTACAAAGAGCCCCATCGCGCCCTGTCCTCGGGTAGCCGCATCTATTTTCCGGCAGCCTTTTGCAAATCGTCAATCCACTTGGATTAAACTATAGGCTTAATTAAACTATAACTTAATTAAACTATAGGCTAACCCACTATTCCGTGCTGGGACAAACGTAAATGGTGCATCGTGGGAGTGTACTACACTCTTCTGCCTACCTCTTTGGACATGCAGGCGTGATGTTACGTTATTTTAATAATCCGTACCTACCTTAGTCTACCTATTCAAATATCTATTGTTGTTCCGAAACTCCGAAAGCTGTGAACGTCTGAGTGCTTGTTTAAAACACGATCAGAACAGTGATGCCAAAGTTGGTCGTGGCCCGTGGGAATTCGCTTAAACAACTGTAATTAGCAACTTTGATTGTGTCACAACAATACTTGGAACATTCTATACCTGTGGTTACTCGAATACACGTTTCGAGCGATAATTGTGAATAAACATCTATCTTGAGACTTCGATGTTAAACGGCCGTGTCATCCTAAAATTATTTCAACGGAACGGCCGATTAATTACATATTAACACATATGTACCTACATGAATATAGCTTTTTTGTTATTTTTTACACCCACACACAATACAAATAGATGCGTATATCACACAAATATTATAACGTAATCGAACCTACGACTTCTGTGGTTCGGTATCCAGCAGCCACTGGAACGACGCGCCAAAACCTGATAACGCGACCCTCAAAATTCATTGATATAAATCGGTTAAATCACGCTATAACTGTTTTAACCACTCCTATATAGGATCACGTTACTCTTGATTGACAAAACGTGTTACGCGTTAGTGGGTCGATACTTCACAACGATCTAAGGACTGTCCTTCGCAGGCAATTTGAGGGCTCTCCTTAGTCTCACTTAATGTTATTACATCATCATGACCGCACTTTAGTCCTGTACGCATCAGCAACCTATCTCAGTCCGCTCATGGATAGATCTTCTCTAATAAAAGGTTTTTTGTTCGTAGTTCCCACGCTGAGCTTGCGAAACATAGCCTGTATAATATTTGCATTATGAAATGGGCTATATAACATAGGCTATATAATAAATTTATAGTTTAGTGTATATAATATAGCCAAAATATTTTACCCTATGTATAGCCTATACAATAAGAATATAACTATAATTTACAGCGATAATATAAAGGAACATAATGATGTATAAATGTAACTGTGAATTGCAAAATGTTTACATATTGTTTACATAACGTTGCTACATGGCCACACCGCGCATCCTTTAGCTTATCCTTTGGGATCTTACGTCCCAGATAACGAGTGATACTTACGATAACGACTGTCACACGAACCTCAAAGAGATATATCAAGTACGAAGGCTCAAACGGGGCATTTATCTACGGAAATAAAATGATAGAATTCTATCTTTAGGCGCATTACGCAAGAACTGTTGGATAGATTTCGATATTTTTTATTTCGTTTTTCGCTTTGGACGCTTAGCGGTCCTCATCTTAAAAATATATTACCACATCCTAATTACATGTAAAGTCACGCTTTAAGCAGTGACTTTTAAGCTAAAATTTGATGCTAAAATTTGAGTGTAAAAAATATTATGTTCCGTTATCGTTAGATAACAGCGATGTTCATAAATTATATATTTTTGACAGCAAGAAAATGACGGGGATTATACATTTTCTAACAATAATTACGTTTCTGCTAGTTAATGCTCATGGCTTTGTGGAACTGTCATGTTGAAATGGACACTTCACTTTCCCTTGCGACTTAAGGTGTGCAGGTTTTCTGACTATGTTTTATTTCATTTCAACAAGCGATAGATATGTAGGTGTCTTGAAAACTGCAAATTAATTTTTTGAAGCTCCGTGAATTTTGATTTGATTTCAGGACCTTAAGATTAAGAAGTGAAACTACTATCCTATCATGACTATTATCACAGGATTTATATATAACAGGTATCAGAATAAAATGCAAATGATATATGGAGATTTTTTATTTACATTTATAAATTACAGACTAAATTGGAAAGTAATCCTTATACGTACGTAACCTAAAATTCTAAATATACTAAAATATTTTGAGATCAACAATATATCGCTAAATAATATATTTATATGAAAGTTCTAAACAGATTACATAATATGTTTGCTCGAGTAACAGTGTGAGATTGACAAAAACAATTCATTCGTATATTTATATCGCTTCAACAAAAAGGCGGGAAAGTTAAAACATGGCGGATGTGTAAAGATAATAACATCTGTCTTTTTTGACCTTGAATTATTAGTTTCGTACGTTTGTTCAGTAAAAACACTGTTTAAGGTATAATTGGGTCTTCCTCATTACATATGGTTGAACACATGTTTAGTCAGCGATTAAACGCTATAGTCCGCTGAGTTTTCCGCTGTTGTTCGCTACGATTACGGATATTTACTCGGGAAAATAATTTCATGCAGACACGAGTTCATATAACGCGTGAGTTAAATTTGTTGAGTTCATTTCAACGCGTTTACAATTTATGATAACATTATTAATTTTTATTTTCGCATTGCAAACTCAGGGGTAAAAAAAAATGTCCGCACTGCATAGTTATTGGACCGAATTGTCTGAATTTGAAAATTTTTGGATGTCTTCTTAACTATACTATCACAATTATATAAAAGCTTTGGTATTGAGATTATTATACTAATTTCATTCGATGCACTAATATTAATAGATACGTGAAATACTTAAAAAAAAATTATATTTCATGTTCGTACGATTTAAGCATTTTTTGACTTACGCTCGGTGATGTAAAGTACACTTTAATTTTTTCGTCTATTTCTTCGTAACGAGGTATCAAAGCAGTGGTAATAACTGGCACATCAGTGAACATCAATTGTCCACATTGGAAGTGTCGTTGTGAGTAAAATCCTTCAGTCATCATCAAGAAATAAGAACGCGTCACATCTCAATGCATAACACAATAATGATTAACGATTTACGAGACACATATTTAATCTACATTTTCTCTTATAGGTATCTAAACCTACGTCAAGATAATTCATTTTCAAACGAGAAAAATTGACAAAAATTTTAACGTTATACAATACATATGAATGTTCCAATCATAGTGATATAACATCTAGAATTTAGTCGTAATAATTCAGGACGCGTAAACCTCTAGAGCGCGGGATACGTGCCAAAGGTTGGCATCAATAAGATATTTTTGGCGCGTAACCGCCATAATATCCCTTAATGTTCTTTTAAATTGCTTATAAACCAAATATTAACTGCCGCAGACGAGTCCTTGGGTTATTTAAGCCAAAATACAATATTTGTGGTGAATTCACTTACTCGTCATCATAACGTCTTTAGAATCTTTCTAATTGGGTGACAGGAGTTCTGCTATTGTTTTACATTAGTTTATAGATGAAACATTTCTTTTATAAAACAATATAAATCTAGATATATAGAAGTTATTGAATATTATAATAACATCTTTGAATGTTTTTTTATGATTAGCTATCAGCCAAAAGCAGTATCGCAATACGAGTCACGTGATTAATATACGTGAATGATAAAGATTCAGAAGAACGACAAATGTACTGAAAATTGAAAGTAATTAATACTTTCGTCTGTTTTTATGTACAAAAAAAAATTGAAAAGAATCTTTTGTACACTTTAGGAACAAATGGTTTATAATCGGTACTTTAGAAATCCTTGCTTGCTTTCGTTGCTTGCTCATAGTGTACTGACGAGTTCAATGCTTTCATTAATGAAATTCTGCGCCTTCTCATCCTCTTCAGCATCAGGATCGAAGTCGAGGAGCGTGTACTCCGTGTGGATGCTGCAGCTGTCCTCGCTGTCATTCACGTTGAAGTAGGTCACAGTGGCGTAGCACACCGGGCGCTGGTGGGACGGGCTGCTCCTGGTTGAGTCGTAAGCGGAGTCTGACAGGGTGCAGTTGGAGTCCGGGTAGCTTTTGAGGCTGTCGTTGTGCGAGCCGTCGTAGCTGTTGTAGCCACTGTAATACGAGGTGTTTTCGTAGGATTCGTTGGCCAGACGCAGGGGCGGCGGCGAGGTTCGGCACGCGCAGAACCGTTGCACGTCGATCTCGGGGCGGGCGTCGACAGTGCCGCTGTATGACGGCGACTTCATCAGCGCCGGCGACACCTTGTTTCTCGACGGCTTCCGGTTTTTGTTCCTCTTGAACAGCTTGAAAGCCTGTGTACAAAGTAAACAGTTTTAGTTGTGCTTTCTAGAAAATACGTTGATCCTTATCTTGCATTCATCTTGTGTTAAATAAAAGACAAAAATGGTATTTGGATTCTAAATGTATATTTCATAGTCGGTGGGTGACGAAAATTGGTAGACGGCGTAGAATTAATGAATGTAAATCTTATGTAAATTGTATAGCATTTACAGTTGACATTCGTTTAATATCTGAATGTTGTGTATCGTTAGAGTTGATAAATATAGTTATGACGTCGAAAATTAATTAATATAACTCAAATGAGTTAATAATTTACGCTAAAAATAAGGTTCTCTCAATTCATGTTAGAATTTAACTAAAGTGAAAATACGTTAGTGTTTTTTGAAATCATTTTTATCAAACTTCTGTCTGTGTCTGATAGTATTATAATACTCATACTGTTGGCAAATATGCAATTGCAATATAATATATGAAATTAGTAACCAGAATACTGCCATGATAAAATATTATAACTGTAGCTATAGTATGTATCCATTTAATACTGAACCACGAACGCAGTACCGATTACTGTAGAAACAAAAGAAAATCAGTTCAACCGGCGACCGCTTCTCATTCCCAATCAAAGTATATTTAAAATATTGCAGTTAACTTTACGATTCATATTACGACAGTCGACCTGCTACGCCTACAGCCAATGAACGTTATCTGTATAACCACAACTGGGTCGTGAACTTCGCGTTGGAGTTATTCGATTTCGTGAACTACGCGCCGGAGCCATTTCATGATTTTTAATCGACATTTAATATTCTACATGTTGTTACTAATATGCACTATTGCGTAATCGATGTTTTGTGTTGTCGGTTAATAAATTTAAAATTAATCAACTACATATGCAATACAGCAAATGTATTCTGTAATTTATTAGTCCGTACACAAATTGGTACAAATATCTCTTTGTGTATTATTTTTAAATTCACCTATTGAGAAGAGAAACAAAATCACTCCGGCACTGCAGTTGGCCGAAATCCGTGAAAATATTTAAATATGCATTTATATCTACATATCTGTATAAGCAAGCCTACAGCTTGAACCATGGCAACCGTTCGTGCACTGAACTACGTCTACTTATATAGACCTTTATAACCACACCACCGACTGTCATATCCGACGCGATCGCTATCAGCCGAATTAATTATCGCCGCCCAATACCACGGGCGATACGATAACGCGAATCGACGGCGATATTGGCTCCAATTAGCCGACGGAGGAACGGGGACAAACACACCCCCGTGTAACGCTCACGAATAACTATAGTCTGTTTTAAACATTCTGCTAGAATCATTATAATTAATTCAGTATAATCATCACTATAATTATTTATATGTAAGTAATATTAGTAAGTTGAAAGTGAGTATTATTAGTAAGTAGAAAAAATTTGTAGTGTCCGATCCGGGAATCGAACCCAGGACCTGCCGATTCGTAGTCACGCTTGCAACCAACAAGACCAACGAGGCAGTCGTATATTACATAAGAATAAATATATTGTCAATGACTTTTATGTGCATATTATTATCATTACCCTGGGTTCACTTGTAAAGTACGCCATAAGGTATTAAGATCACCCTTTATAACTTACATGTTGTTTTACAATGAAGAACAAAAAAAAACAGGTTAGTGATAAACGGACCTATAAATAAATAAATAAACTTCTAGTCCGTTACTTAACCTTTAATATGAAAAATAAACAGCAAAATGCTTTTGATTAAATTCAAAGAATCTAGGTCATACAAAATGTGTACTAACATTTTTTCCACTACTCAAAATAGTTCAACCTCGCACACAAATGTAAACATCACGAACGAACGATGACCAAGGACGTATTGTTTTACCAAACAAATATTTAACAAAATGAACTTGACCCATAACATTGAAATGTAATTGAATTTTAAAAATTCATAAACGTAACTTCACGCCTGTAATCTCCGAAGGGGTAGGCAGAGGAATGCAGAACATTCCCGCGATTCACCGGTTACGTTTACGTCCCACTATGGAATGGGTGGTGAGCCCATTGCCATGCATCGGGCACATATCCAGACTACGAACCACTACTAGAATATCTAAATTAGAAAATTTTGTAGTGTTCGACCCGGGAATCGAACCCGGGACCTCCCGATCGGGATCGGCAGTCGCACCCGTAACCAAGACGACCAACGAGGCAGTTAAAAATTCATACAATTGTAAATCACATAAGTTTGTGTTAAGCTACATTAATACAATTAAAATGGTATTTAAATTAAATCACAGGTACATATATTAAGTAAATGCATGATCCATCATACGATATTGGAATGAAATACATACAATATATCCCTGCGTTTTTGTTAATAGCAAAAATGATAAAATGAATAATTACACTATAATTAGGCACAATTTCTCAACCTCGCATCACAAGGATATTGAATATAAATAATTATTTGTTACAAGTCAAACCGTTAATTTGCAATATATCTAAGCAAAAAATATTTGACAGTCAGAGAATCGAAAATATAATCGTTAGGTTATTTACAGAAAGGTAATATTGACGTTACTAAATATTTGCGCAGTGACAAATTGGCGCTATAGTTAAATTGAGCGTGTTTTACTTCCGTTCGCACCCACCCCGTGGGAACGGGGGTGGCACCTGTCATGTCACGGGCTGTTTGGGGTAAATATAACTAATCAAACAGCCGGGCAATATATTCAAATCTTCCCCACCAACTTCATTTGGACTGTTATTATTTTTATTGTACCTATATAACAAAGCAGTCGTTTATGAGGTAAGTAGAGATCAGCGAATGGCAAATATTTTTATCATTAAAGACCTAATCTTAACATTGTTAAGTTGTGAATAAAAAAAGAGAATCGAATGATTTATTTTCCAAATTAAAAAAAAAACGAACCAAATATGTATATTAAAACTTTACGCTAGGAATGAGTGAAATGAAACGGAGTTACGTCATATTTTGACCGATATGTTATACACATTGGAGAGTCAAGCGTTTTACGTAACATGTATTTAATACTCTCATAGAGCGTTATATTTGTTATAATTATAGTGGGCATGTTCTGCATTCCTCTGTCTACCTCTTCGGGGATTACAGGCGTGAAGTTACGTACGTACGTATTGTTATAGAAAAAAGTATAAAATAAAAAAAAAACTTAAACTAGTAACAACTGCAGCCGTATATGGTTGCTGAAACTGTGTACTTAATGACTGTACAACAAAAATTCTTGCTGCTGCTGCGCTGTGCACAAATTAGTAATATACACGAAACTTTATAACTTTTATTACGCTATAAAAAATATCCTTCAATTACATTTAATTTATCTATCACAAATACGATCAGTGATGGCATCTGTATAAATATATGTGCACATACGACAGTGGAACCCAGAAGAATACGAACCGAGTTCTAGAAACTTCTATTACTAAGTGTTGTTATAAAAACCAAATGCTAATATTAAGCACCGCCCCGCCGACCTCCAGAACGCCAGATGTCCTTTCCCTGCTACAATTTTACTACGAAGTCGTTTCAAAGTCTCGTATGTTCCGCGCCAACGCGCAGGATGTAGATAAAAATGTATGCACTAACTTGTCCCTTACGACAATTTAAACGTGGAATGAACGTTTATACGATATGAAATTTTATAATTAATTTTGCCGCGTTTACTTTTGTTTCACACGTTAAATCTCGTGAAATTATCAGCAACATTAGATGTAAATACGGCCACAACAGGAAGGGCCAAAAGGTTCAAATTTTTCGCGCACCTAGCTAACTTCAGAAACCAATGTCCGCTTTATGATTCAGCACCCACTCGCTATAAAGAAAACATTGCCAAGAAACCCTCTTTAGAACTATGTTATCGAATTTTAGAATTTTATAAAACAGTTTATAAAACAGAATATAATAATATTTTCCATTAGTCTAGAATCTAATACATTACCAGAACGGTAACGACATTAAGGATTATGCAATTGTGTTCAATATGCAACACTTTGGTAATACAAGCCGGGCGCGGCGCGGGTCGTTCCCGAAGACGTCACGCGCTGCGTCGGAGTTTCCGCGCCACCGCGCGCTCAGTGTCGCGGGCGGCCCAAGCCGCGAGCGCGGCGTGGCGCGTGGCGTACCGTGCGCAATGATTTAGATTACGAACACGGATGCCGCCTTACCTTAAGCGTGTAGATAACCGTTAAGGCTATCTTTAACTGATACAGTTTGAAACGGGATATTTGTTTTTCCTATGTATAGAAATTGTATAAGACAGTACAAAAGATATGAATATTATTGTATTTTTGTTATATTCTGTACATAATTCATGAATATGTAAGAAGCATGACATAATTAGTTTATTTGTCGGCAACGATAGAGACATTCGGCACTCTGTGCTCTCTGTCTACCCCTAGTGGACCCTCCCTGGCGATGTAACAATTATAGTTAACCCCGTTAAACTTTAATTACCTGATTCGCGATCATTCGTCGACGGCATGTGATGGCAAGGCGTTCTACAGTCACTTAACGAGAGTAAATAAGTATAATTATATCCATATTGAATTCCAGTGAACTAACTCATCCACCCAGGAAGCAAATGAAACGTCCCCGGAAATCCCAAATAGCTTAATATCCGCTGTCCCAACAAGCGACTTCTAGTCGTTTTAATTAAATTCAAATTCTTTACGAACATAAAATTCAATGTTCGTGAGGAATAGTTTGAGTAGGTATTTCGAATTCAGCTATTTTATAATCGCGGTCAAATCGCACTCAAGTAGGAATGTAATAAAATAAAAAAATTAAGTGAAGTAGAAATTTATAGCATATTAATTGTATATGTTATAAACATTAACAAGAGCTCTCTTTCAATTGCTGACAACTGCAGCTCTGCAACTGCAATGACTCCATGATAACAGTGGACGAAAATGATCATGATCATCATTAACCGCCTGCCTACGGCTGTTCTGACCTCATTAAACTGTCAGTAGTGAAACATGTCGAGACGTCGTCTGGTCGTCGCGCTGGTCCAGTGGTTTGATATCAACCGGGTGTAGTTCGAGTTCCGATCAGGGTTAAACATTAACATAAATAGTCTGAGCATCTGTTGTGTTTGTAAATTAATATACGCTTTTTATCAGCTATCCGGTTATCGTATTGTCGTCGTGTGATGACACAAAATAATACTTTTATTGTTATACCATGTATTGATAATGATATTATTATTATGCGGAAATTACCAAATATTGGTGGTAGAACCCTCTGTGGTTCGACTCCGGCAGCACCACCGCCACACCTATTTCTGCCTTATAACAGCAGCG
>DWEI01005210.1:0-11002 GCA_018245875.1 Mysoria ambigua | reverse complement strand
CTGCCCCAAAGGAGAAGACCGTATGACATGATGCTATGAAAATAGCTGAAATAAACTAATCGCGCGGTGTCAACATCAGTCAGTTGACGAATCTTTTATTAATAAGAACTATAAACGAATATATATATTTTCAGTCACTTAAAAGATTGAAGCCGTTTAGTCTGTTTCGCTTCCTACGACGATGCACGTGATTTTAGTTTGCATTACACAACATTATTTATATAAATATATCCTGTGCCTATTACCAATTAATTATTATAATAAATTAATTCCTGTCTTATCAATTAAGGTAATCACGTCAATATTAATTACAATTGATCTAAGCTACGTTCTACATTATTCAGACAAGTACACATTGCTAACTACGTACAGCTTCCCGGCATATCCCGGCATAGCCCACAGAGGACTATTTCAGGAACGTCCTCGACTGCCCCAAACCGAGAGACACACTTAGTAATTCTGTATGCAGGGAAATGTCGCACATTATTCTAATGTTATGCACCAACAGAGAAATACATTATAGATATAATGAGAGCTACTTGCATTATCTTAGAGTCCAAATCAATAATACATATCTTACACTCAGTCACGTGTATTTTCGTGCCGGCCGGGACCGGGTTCGCGTGAAACGAACCAAGGAAGTGTCCAATTATGAACAATCATTGCATGTACGTCATACACGACACACGCTACGTTACGTTATGAAATATTTATGAAGAAAAAAAGCGTGTCCACTCGCAGCCCATCCAGCTAGGCGACAGTTGCGGTCGTCATCAGAATCCGTAAATCTCAGTCAATCTCTGGAGTTACGTGGTCCGCAACCCAATAGTGCGCAAGGGAACACAAGAGCGCTGGATCTGCTTCCGTGCTGGCGACCACCTGTGACCGCTGGACGACTTAAGTCGTTTCCGGAATTGAGTATGCAAGGGTTTTTCTAGCTTTTTAGATTCGAATAGATCATATTCATATCATCTCCCAGTCTCACAATCTGTCCCCCGGCTCCGCTCATAACCTATCCCTTCTTACTCCTGCTCATTGTACTTCTTTTGTCTGTGGAATACTCTTCCTCTGAATATTCGTCGGCCTCAGTCCTTAGACTCTTTTAAAACCCAAATTAAAAATTACTATTTGGATTGCTGTTGCCAATAACATTCTTCAATAACCATTTACCATTATAGTCATCATAATTAGATTACTTTTTAACTATCATTTTATTATTTGTACACCCCTACCGTAGGGGTAGGGGTGTACAAATAATAAAATGTCTACTTGTCTACATCTCTTCTACCTGAAGGCAGCCTGAAAGAAATCGCTCTGATAGCGATAAGGCTGCCTTTTGTACACTTAAAATTTAAGGATCATTATTCTTGTTCTTATCATTGGCTGTTGGTGTACAAATAAAGAGTATAAATAATAATAATAAAGTATTGGAAATAAAGTGCGCGGCTCACGATACGGTGTTGAAGAACATTGAACTTCTGAACACGTCGGTTGGCGTAGAGGAAAACCAAGCGATGTAACGCAGCTAAAACACGCGTGTTCCCCGAGAGAGGAGCGCAGTGGGGCAGCGTGGTGCAGGCGCTACGGTCTACGAAACACTGCCCCATCCCTCTGTCCCATATGGAGGGAAGGCGGAATGGAACACGCCGGGCTTAAGCTGACACTCCGTACTTATACTAGGAATTTTATATTAGACAAACATTATATTACTTTGCATCGTCCTGGGATCAAACTCCGAACAGTCAAACCAAAATGTCAGAATAATATCTATAGTTAACACTGTCGTAAGTCAGGCTAGCCGAAGTCTGTGGGTTATGCATTTTTATTAATTGTCTAGTGTGTTTTTATTAATTGTCTAATGAATATAAGTGTGATGAGCACAAGAATTAAATCTTTGTTTGGATGTAAAATGGTATCCAATTTTAATCACACCACACAGCAAAATCCAAGCAGTAGCTCGCCCTCTGGACTCAAGCCCTGTGTACGGCAATAGGCCCAATTCCTATTTAATGGGACATATATGGGAACTTGCGACAAGTTGAAGTACCACATTTGTCTGCCTATCCCGTGGCAGAAACACAGGCTTCACGCGATTTTATAGCTAACGTATTATGTACGTAACAAATTTAGATGACATAATGTGATAAACCACATTTATTGGCAATTTAGTATGTACTTCGGGAGTAAAACGTAGATTTAAATTTAAACTGAGGTCGGTATACCAGTGGAGTGCATGGAGGTTGATCCTTACATACGCAAGGGGGCATTTCTCATCCCCCATGCAAAAGTAAGTAAGACTTTTGACTGTCCTATTCTTACGTAAAATTTCATTACGTTTTTCAAAATAAGAAAACTTTGTTAGAAAAGGTTGAATCCGTAAAGCTCTTAGTTTGACGAAAATCAAAGAGTTTTGTTTGTCAACGGATAATTTATAATATTTGATTGCTGTTAACTATCATTACCATATTATTATTAGATAAATATTTATTCTTTGGCATAACTTTATTTGCAAAACAAGCAAAAAACAGCTCATCCTAATACATTCATTACCGTTCAGACGCGAATGAAATATGATCGCTGCCAAATCATTTGACCGGGCGATTTTTAATATTAAATATCGATTTAAAAATACGAAAATGAGTATGAACTGCCCCCCCCCCTCTCCCTCCTTCCGTAACTATCAGGATACAGAAATTTCCACAACTCGCCCTTTCCCTTGCGACCCTTACGTAGTTACTAGATGCCCACCAAACGTGTAACACAATGCTTATTAAAATTATTAGCTATAAATAAATTACTAACAACGATTAGTTTCTTGAATAGCGTTTGTACGTGCGTCTTTGGAAATCCCATTTAAACAATAAATAATACATAAAAAATGTGAAAAACCATATCGTCGTTCAATGGTCAATATCGAACAAGTATTGAACACAAAACAGTTTTAGGACCGGATCCACTTCCAACGAACACTTACTTCGCACCATACGTACAATACCACCTTGAATAGGATCATATTTTGTACACAATTAATATAATACCTAAGTAAAACACATTTTATAAAGGGCCGCCGAGTACCTGCGCAAACACTATTAAAAATATCAGTTAGAAAGATCAATGACATATTGATATTTTCGGTCACCAATTTGTCTTAGGCTATTGTTACATACAGGCCCAGCGCGGGGAACACCGAGCCACGACTCCCGCGAGCGTCTGCGCCGCGCACGAGAAGAGAACCTTACTCGTCACACACAACGGTGCACCGTGCGGGACCCTAACGCCCGCGATTAGACCCCTCTGCTTTCACAGATCTATGAAGGAATAATACTTGCGTAACTAACAATTTTGATTGTTACAATTTATTTCTGTCGGACATTTTCTGACATAACCTAATTGTATTAAATATAAAGGCGGTTAATATGTTTACTGATTCTATTTAAATATTCCGATGAGGATAATTGACGCAATGACGCAAATTAGGTATTTGTTACTTATAGGCATAGTATAAGCTACCGAGAATTAACAAATAGGCCAAATATAGGTAACGTTTCATTTTGGTCAGACGAAGCTTTCGTTAGGTCAACTGCTGTTCCATCTCATATATACGGGGTATTCGGCCGAACACCCTGTATTTAAAGTAATATATCATTATTATTATTATTATTATTATAGTATTACATTTAAACTTCAACAACACACAAAAACAAGAATTGATTATTCACTATACATATTAATCGAGTAATAATTACGTAAATTATACAGGCTTAGGCTTCCGTGAAGCATGAAAGTAGTTCAAAACATTATAATTAAAATGCTGTGCCAATTTGTTTACGCCCGAAAAGATCTCCTTACTAGTTTCATTACACATTCAATTAAGCTAATCTCCATGTGAAGTACGTTCTTTATCTCCACGTACAGTGTTGTCTTAACAAATATTGAAGTTTTTGGGAAATCCCAGGCCTCCACTACCTACCGCATAATAAGTTTGTCGAATGTCTCTCGCTTGTACAAGACGAATAATTACACACAATGGAAGGCATTAAAATGAGGTGATTCATTACAAACAATAATATTTGTCTCAGCTAGGTGACGGTAATGTTGAACTATGTCTTTTTAAATACTAGTAGCCCCTATGTCTATTAATATGTCACTTGCAAGAGAGCCCAGACATTTAGTCGATTCAGTACAGGTCGTTGCTGAGGATAGAACTGGGAACTCCATTTCTATCGATTCAACCTCTATATTGTATTTGTCACATTTTATAATTCAAATTATTTATGATTATTTGTCATGTTGTTGCGCGAATCAAATTATATTAGACCAAACTATGTAAATTCTGTATTTATAATCATGTTGTTTCTCAAATTTGTCTAATAGTAAATATTTCCTGACATCGCTTCCCGTTCAATCCTAACGGTGTAAATAGACATTTTTTATCTTAATTTTATTATGGATGCAAGTTTCAAGAACATATTTTCTAAATAGCTTTTGTATACAACATGTTTCGGTAAAACTTCAAGTGTGCATATATAGTATTATCGTTACTTAAATTTTGCTGATGTAGAATTACATATTACAAAATGCCCTTGTATAGTCGACAACTCAAACATTCCTGATCTTTAAAAAAAAAACTAATTCGAAACCCTTTTTTTAAATAACATGTGTTATTTTCGGTCCGAAGCATTGACGTCACCAAGAAGCGGTTACTTAAATATACATGTTATCTGTTTTTGTATTGCACCGCTGTGCTTAATTCATGATAGAATATTTCACTATATATATGTTATATTTAATGAGATTACAATAACAAACATATACTTTCTTTACGATATTGCCCATCATAAGAAGGAACAGACAATCAATAAGAATTGAGTAGCCTAGTGAGGCGACGCGAGCAGCGAAGTATTATCTTCCCGACTGTGAAGGTTTTTAAAAATTATTTGCAATATCCCGAACGGAACATTAATATTTCAGACCGAATTCAATTTATCACTTTATCAATATGCCTACATATTTTGATTCCATATTGTATACTAAGCTAAAAAAGTATAAGTGTAGTATTTACATACGTAGTTTGTGTATTAATATAAAGCAAACGGTTCTTACTTTATGCTTCGCAGAGTCTTTGTCCCTTCGTAGAACTTTGATTCCATTACGAAACTGTAATGATGGAAAAATTACATTAGATATTTGAAATAACTTCTTGCCAAAGAATATTCATCATCATCAGCCTATAGCAGTCCACTGCTGGACATGGGGGCCGTGCCCGTCACCACCACGCCATGTCGCGGTCACCTCTTACGACACCTTCATCTCGACATGGAGTCAGGGAGTGTATGCTTACTCCGCTCCGACACGGACATAGGATAAATACCTTTTACAATTTATTTATGTAATTTATTCATTTATTATAAAAATAATACACGCAGACCCATTTACTCAGTTACACGCTGCCGCCCTCCACGCTTACCTTCATCCAGCATACACTTCAATACACAATCAAGCTTACATTTACTTAGGAAGTTTTACCATAACTCCCTATTCTAAATTTGTAACTCCTAAGCTCTCATACCTCTTTTGTTATATCTTTATATTTAATTCCTTTTTATATAAAAAATTCTATCCTGGCACAACTGTCTATTCGCTTGGCCGAGCTGCACGAACTGTGGATGCCACTGAAAATCAGCGGACGCGGTGCTCTGCGTCCAGGGCTGAGTGGGTCCATTTTCGTCCATAATTATAACTTTAACTTTATTTCTTAATGTGTTCGTTTATAGTCTTATTATAATTGTTAATTTTTTTTGTTTATATATTTTTTCTTCTTTTTTGTTTGGACGAAATAAACGTTTTTCTATTCTATTCTATTCTAATTAAATGAAAAGCTCAAAGTTGAAACAATAAAATCTTGACAAAACATCTCACCGCGCAATTGAAGCAGCTGAATAAGGCGGGCGGCGGCGCGGCACCGCCCGGCGTCGAGGGGCAAACGTCTACGGACCCGCGCGCACGCACTGTGTGCTTGACGCCCTGTAACAATAATCGATATTTGTGACGTGCACGAGACCCGCCAGAAAATTACCTAATGACGGACCTCAGTATAATGAGTACAATAAGTAATTGAAGATCTTGATTACGCAAATGAAAATAGTAAAAGATCATTGCTCTAAAATGTTTTCGTGTTAATTGCAATTTCAATTATTAGCGTAAATCTCTACATCTAATAAAAAAGTTTTATCGCATATAAGTTATATCGCAAAGTTATATCGCATAAAAAAAACGTGTACTCTCTTAACGGTAAACGGGAACTTCGAAAATACGAGTACGTCGATGGTGTAGTGTGTATCATAATATAAAATCAAGATTCTGAGATGAAGATCTCTAAGATTCGGTCGTTTGTTATATAATACCTCCTTTGATGGCGACCCTGCGCTAGGACCGCCCGCGACGTTCGCGACGGCGTTGAATGGTCGTACAGTGTTTATAAATGTAATCATTTTCCCCATTAAATAGAACGGTACTTGGCACCATTAAAGATCACCTTTTAGGCTAGAGTAGAACATCAAACTTCAACATATCGGAGCGCGCATACGACAAAATATTTACAAGGTATCTTTCACAAAATTAACTTTTCTTAAATGTCAATGAATAAACGTAATTCTTAACTGACAAATGCCCTTAGCCCATTTTATTATTGCCTCGCTTTCTTACTAGCAGGTTTATCGTTGTATTTGCCACGCTTCCACGATCCGGGTCTGTCTGCGGCACCCTGCAGTGGTCACTGGACCGCACGGGTGACACTACCCACCGAACGGATCAAAACTAGAACGACGTGGCCGCGAAGTGAGCAGACCTTTAACAGAAGGAACGCTTCGCCCTAATAATATTACGGAGAACCGAATAATATTACGCAATTATAGAACAAATCTTCACTAAGCACTACGCCTTCCTTACCTTGTAGCCATGCGAGGTTTTAACGGGTTAAAGCTTACGGCGACTTAGACCGCACTGAGCTCTTTTTTTATAATATGCAAGTAGCAGACGAGCATGCAGTCCACCTGATGGTAAGTGGGTACTACCGCCCATGGACATTTGTAATCCATCCCAGATAAGATTAGATTCCTATCTCAGGTCGACCACAGATGGGCCTCTACCCCTGAGGACTAAGTTGAAATGCCTCGAAAAAGTATGGCTCCCTTATCACACCCTTCAAACCAGAATACAGAGACGCTTAGCACTGCTGTTTTAAGGCAGAAATAGATGGGGCGGTGGTGGTGCCGAAGTCGAACCACAGAGGGTGCTACCACCACAGTTCTTGGTGTCCATACCTACCATACCTACATTGTATACATTATATTGCTATACAATATACTGTATTGCTTTACATTATACTATGTATATTGTGACTCCAGTAAGCTGGAGTATATCCTAAATTCCATTTGCCATGGTCCATTAAATATGAGTTAATATTGTTGCTGAAATATTGTTTTGCTCAGCCGTAAAATCAAAATTATTTAGATACTTTATATGTATTCACAGATGCTAACCAATAAAACGTAGAAGCGCCTTCATGTCAAATCGCACCTCGTTGGCCAGCTCAAACATTGTCATAAGTTACTTGTAACAATTTCATGGAATATGAAAATATGCAGCTATAGAATTTTGTTGTAATAGTAAATAATAAATAATTATGTGAAGTAACATACGTAACATTATTCTTTGCCTGCAACTATTTAGAGAAGCATGTGTTGTGTCGGAAAATACATATTTTCATGGCAGCGTAATTTATTTATTTTATCGAATAAATACTTTAAACAATAAATAGACGTGAACAATTCTTAGGGTGACACAAAAACGCGCGGCCAATGACACAGGTATGTGTTTGCAGATTACTTTGTACCGTTACTAGATTTATTTTTCAAGGACGAACTTCCTCTAGAGTACGGTATATCATATACTGTTAATTCTTCTTCTTCTTATGTTCTTCTTATCCATATAATATGTACGCTTAGGGGGCATTCATTAATTACGTCCTACGAACTACGCTCAGACAGTGGTGGGATTTCGCTGATAGACCTTGAGAAGGGAGACTGTGTGATTAATTGGTGAACGCTCTTGTCCGATTTAATCATCGCCACGTCGCAGACATTAAGTACCAAACCTAGTAGACATGAGGACGGACTTCGTTGATATTGTCGAAATTTTAACCAAAGCCATTGGGGCGCATCGGTCACTCTTTCGTTGACATCGAGATGATCGACAATTGACGCAAGTCAAGCGCAGTGGTGCTGAAGTGCGGAGATGTGTACAAGGAACAAACGACAAGTGGAGGCGAGACAAGGCCCAGCTGCTGCTAAACAGCTGGGTTCCTTTCGCGACAAGGTCCGCAAACTTGTTGACAGACCAACTCGTACCAGGGTGCCCCTGCCATCACTTGATGGCATTTGCTCGCCAACAGTGTGCTGGTCATGTCGCACCAGGGACTAGCTAAAGGCATACTTTACTCGGAGCCGCAGAATGGTAAGCGGAAACAGGGAGATCAATTACTATAGTATTAAGATATGCTCGAGCGTCATATGAAACGATGTAACATCGGCCACTGCGGGGGCACAGCGTGCACACCAAGGTGTCCGAGTTTGTAAGGAAACGACTAGATGAGTTCCATTTGAGAAAAGATGGCCTCAAGACCGGGCTACCTGCAGCGAATGTGGTCGCAAATTCACAGCACAAATCAGTTATGTCAGCCATAAGAGAGCGCACCGACGAAGATCTCGGTAGGGGGTCCCGGTCGCTGTGGCCGTACAGGGCCCAGAGGTAACATTATTGTACGGGTTCCGAGGGACAGTGAGATTGGAAAAATCCGGCCATACCTTCAAATCCAGTCTTACATAATGTTTTCCAAGTCGATATTTTATATTATAAATCGCGAGATGATGGGGGTTCCGTACTCTTACGTGCGGTTCGGAGGGGGCGGGTTATAAATTGCCAAAATCACCCTTATGGAATTACTTTAAATACACATTAATAGGTAAACGTAACTGGTGAAACGTTGGCATGTACAACATTTCTTTGCCTACTTCTTCGGAAACTACAAGCGTGATGTTACATATTTATGCTTTTAACGCTATCAAGTTACAAAAAAACAGTATTACATCTATACTAATGCAATGGTTACTCAATTTATTTTAAATCAGAAAGAAATCGTAGACACCGAAGGACGCATCGACGAATAACTGATACGGTAGATAAAGAACTGTTTGAAAACTACATCTCAAGTGCATAGATTTCATCGGCGATCATTTTAAGATCATATCAATAGCACAACCACGGTGCACAGATGCGACGCCGCGCCCGTAGTCCCCGCAGCGGGAGGCGGAGGGCTGTAGTCCGCTCCCACGAGCCGCCGGTTACGTCTACTTCGCACATTAACACGTGGTGGGCGTATGACTTGATAATATAAAATTCATTAGTACCCGACCCGGGAATCAAATCCAGGTGTTCCCGATCGGCGATCCCCCTGGCAAGCACTCGGCCGACGAGGCAGTCGAATGCCTCGTGTTTACGTCGGACAAGCAAAACGCATCCACCGCACATTCTCCGTTCGTTCGACATAAATAATTTTAATATCACGCGTTCACGCATTAATATCGTAACGAATCATACCCGATTGCCGTTCGCCTTGAATGGATCGCACAAAGCATACGCGAACTGCCGAACCTCTCGTAAAGGTACGCGTGACGAGCGCTATCTGCTTGTAGGGACTCGATAATTGCTAAATCACACCGAGGAAGAACATTACACTTGTTATTGTTATTATTAATATCGTATTGAATGTATGGAGTACGCAGACGTGTTCATGGGACAGGAAGCGGGCCGGCGGGTTCCTCGCGCTCCGGAGATAGACAACAATGTCAACGGCAACACGACGTTCATGGTTTGCACATACATAAGCACCATCGTTATTTCCGCGAAATAAAATGATTTGGACAAACGAATCATTAAATGTCACTCGATCGGTGCATACACAACATTAGTCGTATACGGAGAGTGGCGCCGGACACTCGTGCTCCACGCGGCGGCGCGACCTCGGCGCGCGCGCGCCGCGCCGGCAGCGCAGCCGCGCGCCCGCGCGGGGTACTCACATGGGCGGCCGACACGTCGCCGGCGTACACGGCCGAGTAGCTCTCCGGCGGGAAGTTGAACGGCGGCGGCGACATCTCCGCGCCGGGCCACCGCGCTACACTGGTGCGCCGGCGGCCCGCCGACTCCTCGCCGCTTATCGACCCGCGGCCGCGGCCGCCGCGCGCCGCGCCCGTCCCCGCGCGCCGCCCCGACTCCCGCGCCGCCGTCGCATCGGCCGCAGCGGCGCGCGGGCAATTGGAGCGTGTCGGCGCGGCGCGCGGCGCCCGCGCACTGCGCGCGCTCCCCGGCACGCACTGTACTGGACGTACAAGTTTTTAATAAATAAACAATTGACGTCGGCGCAGACGGAGTGGGCGTCCTGAATACACAACAACGGGTTGTTATTAGCGGCGCGCAGCGGCCGCTCGCACGGTTAATAAAAATAATAGTAGCGGATAACTGTTGGATAATGTTGAATCGAACGCGTTCACTGGTAACAAACAATGGAGCGGTACTGCGCTTTAAATGTACGTTTATCGCATTTGCACGACCCGCTCGATCGCATGGTCACAAGCGCGCTTGATGATCAAACGAACCTGGGTTCAATTCCTAGTTCGGGTAACACATAATCGTTGACTTCATTTCCCAGCACGAAGCCTGTGCTTGTGCTCGGCGCGCGGGAGCGGGCGGTCAGCGCGCCCACGCGCGCTCCCACCACTCACCGCGCAACCGTCCTCAGGCTTCGTTATGTCATTTTGTAATGATTACTTGAAATATAATCATTTTGACTGCCTCGTTGGTCGTGTTGGTTTTTTTTTTATAATAAGGAAGTAGAGGACAGGCATGCAGTCCACCTGATGGTAAGTGGCTACTGCTGCCTATAGAC